>JAGKTI010029448.1:0-12659 GCA_018397915.1 Birgus latro | reverse complement strand
TTATTATTACAGTAACAATCTGCTCAAATTCCTGTCCGTTACTATCCAGTAATTGAGGTGAAGCAGGGCCAATTTTGTGTATGTGTGTACTTGCATATAGATAGCTTGTCCTCTGATGTAGTGTCAGGGTTTGAGGGACTTGAATAACAAGTGTATAGCCCATTTCACTGGGCATGCTCTTGAATTATGTGGGGTTCTTACCCTGTCCCTTCAGCAAGTGGGGAAAAGAAATGAGGGTGATGATAATTGACTGTTACTGTTTTATTTTAGAGTCTCATGGCTTTACTTTTTCAGAACTTGTCATCCAACCCTGAACTCGCTCAACAAATCATTGGGTCAAATCCTTTGTTTGCGGGGAACCCAGTACTTCAGGAACAGCTAAGGACGATGCTGCCAACCTTCCTTAATCAGTTGCAAAACCCAGAGGTCCAGAACTTTATGACAAACCCACAGGTCAGTCTTTGCAGTTCATAAGTGGCATTTGTATGTGGTGAATGTATCCTGATATGTGTATTTTATTTTTTGTTTGTTTTTGTTTTACCCACTCGATGTAGTGCTGCTTTCAGGTGTCTGCCCTTTCCTCTCCCCCATCCTTCTTTCCTTAATCCTCTTCTGTCTTTCTTTCCTTCATTCTTTCCTTGTTCTGCCTACGGGTGACTTTACACTCCCTCTTCTGTCTTTCTTGCCTTCGTTCTTTCCTTGTCCTTCTGCCCGTGGGTGACTCTGCAGTGACAAGCCAGATGGTTTCCTGTACGCCAGGAGCCCATGTACTACACTGGGTGGTAACCATATAACCAAAGTTTGGCACCTGGTGGCTTAGTGAGTAATTACAACGCTCCAATCGGATTGAGCCGGTGAAGGTTTACATCCAAGGGGTGGTTGGAGTTTATTGTTCACGTAATGCCACTCAGGGATGAGTGAGGCTGGTCACTCTCATCTTAAATGTCAGGACCAACTTGCCTAGCCCTGGGCGCCTATGCTTCTCTGTGGGACGACAGATGATCAGCTTGATATTTTGGATGGAAGTATAATGTTTACTGTTACTAAGAGTTAGATAGATGGTTTGGTTTGATGGCTTCACATTACTGCCTGAAGAAAACTCAGTTCTGTTCTGTGTTAATATATTTGTGATCTTTCTGACCTCATTGTATAAAAGCTTGCATGTTGGTTAACTGGCACAATATTGTGGAAAGTCTGATTTCTAATGTCTTTGTGCATGTGTGTATGTATTTCAGGCACTGGCAGCAGTTGCCCAGATACAAAGTGGTTTGGAGCAGCTGCGTCAGACCTCCCCAGGTCTTTTCTCCTCTATGGGCCTTAGCCTGCCTCCGGGGATGGGTCAGCCTCCCTCCTCTACCCCCTCCACCACACAGTCATCCACCACTACTGCCGCTGCCACGACAGTGACCACCACCACCACTTCATCCTCTTCCACATCCTCTGGAAATTCTCCGCCAGCGCCGGGTGTTTTGCCAGGCCTCGTTCCTGGTGCTGATGCCTTTGCCAACCTCATGACCACTATGGTTAGTGTCAACAAAATTTATGCTCTTGGGTTTTAGCTGTGCAAGACCAGTAGATATGTAATGCTAAAGCATGCATATACTGTAATTTCATCAGTAGCAGTGTGTTTCAGATAAGGTTTCTGAACATAATTTATGGCCATGTAAAGACTACATTCTTTTTTTGCAGTTACAAGTTTGCAGTGCTATTATTTTGCCCATTAGTTTTGTATCCTGTAGATATGAAGTCATAAACAGTCATCATTGTGTCTTTATGGGCTAGTAGTCAGAAACAGTGTGAGCAGGGTAAAATGTCTTTATAGTAGACCCTTGATATAATAGACCAATTGGAGGAAAGCCGGGTGAAAAGTCTTTACTGTAGACCTTCGCTATAATAGACCAGTTGGGAGAAGGCCAGGTCCATTAAGCCAATAATCCATCATATCCGAGGAAACCCCCCGAGGTGGGATTCAAGCATATGTTTGAAAATAAATGAGTATAATAGAATGTTCTATTACCAAAGATAAACCACCATTTTACACTAACTTGGTCCACACTGCATTTGCTGGTGTTTATGGCCGACCTGTATATAAGACTACCCCCAATACTTCCATACAAAATGTGGGTTTAGAGGTATACTCTATCCATAAGACGATCTCCAACTCTTTAGACACTGGGAGCTTGCTGCCCCAGTAACCTCAGTCTTTTATCACTCATCCCACTGACCAGTGAAGTGACACTATTAACACCTTGCTAAACAACTCAGTCTTTGGTTAGGTTTTACCTTAAACCAGCTTTTGTGGGTTTAACAGCCTATCTAGGCTACATATGCCATCTTTGATATTGAAATGGGTTATACATTTAGTACGGTATTCCAGTATTAACTCATAGTGTATTAAAAACTTAAAATCATGTTACCATGAATTTTATACAATAGGTTAAACGAATGTTACATCTAATAAAGTCATCACATCAAGTGTCAGTGATTAAAAACCATCAAAATCAGTATCGTCCACATCTGACATCGTCATTTCTGGGTTAAAGTTTTCAGTTCTTCGTCGTAAGGTTCAAAGTCTGAATTCAAAGGTGTAGCTTCGGCATCGGTTTCCTCATCTTCATCTGCCCATAATATGTCATCTTCCATGCCATCCATTGAATTGGATATTCCACATTTCTTGAAAGAGTTGATGGCTGTTTCCACAGAAATATCTTACCATTGCTTGATAATAAAGTCAGACAGTGCATCCAGCCCTGTAGCATGCATATTCCCACCTTTTTTATACAACTCTTTACCGCTGATCATCCACTTGTTCCATTGCTCACAGATGCGGTCTTTGAATGGTTTATTCAGACAGACATCAAGTGGTTGTTGGACTGAAGTTAATCCACCAGGACTAACAACAATGTTGCTGCTGTTTCTCGCCACTTAGGTGTTTGTTCCCTCTGTTCATTGACTTTGGAATATGTCCCATTCTATCAGGCTATACTATTTTAGCTGGTCCTGGTTGTTTTGGCCGTAAGTAATTCAGGCTGTAATGTCCAAATAGGTTAGGTTAGGTCATATTTGTTGTTTAGGTCACTAGGCATTTCGGCCGTTTGTCAGTTTGGATGTTACAGCCTAAATGACTCATGGCTGAAACAACCAGGACTCGTTTTAGCTAGCCAACAGGTCCCCTACACCACATATGCTCAGTCCACAGTTTCACTCCATGTTTGTCCATCCACCTTTTCACATTGACGTGAAAAAAATATTCCAGCTGGGAGGTTTATTTTTGGCATCGTTTTGCTCTTGAAAATAGTCATTGGGCTCAGCTTGGTTCCATCTGTCATACATGAAAGTAGTGCTGTAAATCAGCAAGCAAAAGCCAATTAACATCGGTATCGGAAGGGAAAAATTATCTGATACCGTAACTGGAATTGGCTGAGTAATGAAAAATAAATAAATGTTTGTTTCACCCAGTGACCCTACACTGTAGCACTTATTTCTCCACCATTTTAGGTGTGAACAAATGCTGTAATGATGATTGTTTTCAAAGAAACTGTCATATCCAACATTCTATTGACTGTCGTAAATGGTAAAACCCTTGAGCTAAAACATATGGATTATTTAGATCATAATATTATATCACTGTGGTTAGAATGAAGTTTGACGCAAGTACCTAGCCAGCAGTCTCCTGTCATGGAACTGTGACGGACAGGCATAAGTTTTTGAGTCTGATGACACATGCTTACACTGTGGAACACAATGGTGGTGTTCCTTCAAAAGTTTACTTTCGATGGTACAAGAGCTGCGAGCAGAAATTCAGTTTCTTTTAATTTTTTAAAAATTAATCATCAGCAAAATGTATATAATTAAATAATATACACAACTTAATTATCGCTGCCTCTTGTAGAGTTTAAGGAATTTACTGCTAAATATGGCCATCACTTGTAAATTTTAATTTTGTTTAGCAGGCGTGAAAAAGACGGTACATAAATCAATGTATTGCTATTTTAATTTATGTTGAAATATAAAAAATTCTTTAACCTTTTTAATTGGATTTTTATTTTAAAGAAGTTATAGAATATCTGTACTTTACCTTTATATTTTAAAACATTATTAAGACATTATTACTCATAAGTAGAGTCCTTGCCACTGGGCCAATAATAGTAAACACATATCGTAACTTATGCGTTCCTTAAAGTGCACAGCACTCCTTCATTAGACAAATAGTAAGCACATAACATTTGGTTTATGAATCTAAGACAGATCTTGGTAATTAACACCATATGAAATGAATAATGTATTCAAGCTTCTGGTAAATACCCAGATAATAAAACATAGCATTTATATTTGAATGTACCATATGTAAATTCCAGGCCGGCTGGTCATTAGCCATAAAATGAAATTACATTGTAAGCTCGATTATCCAGGCTCGGATTATCCATCTTTCGGTATATCTGTGCCATGATTGAATGGTTCATTGGTACAGTAATACATAAAATTATTCGTATGATAGCTCCGGTTTAAGCAGGAAGCATCCAGTTGCCAGCGAGCAAGGCACGGTTAAACAAGCGTGAGTCTGCCTCCCCACCCACCCCTCCTGCTCACAACTCGATCGCAAGGGTGGTAGGGTGGAGTTTGGTGAGTCGAATGATAACCTAACCTAGACTAACCTTGCTTAACCCAATAATTTAACTTATCCTAACCTAACCTAACCTGGGCTCGTTGGAAAATTGGGAAACGAAATCCACTTCTTTGTATGTTGAATAAGTTTCTTCCATTATACCGGAAACAGTCGTAGGTACAGCCTAAGGAACGTGATGATGATAAAGGAGGAAATCTTTCAGCAAGATAAGGTAATTTACCACCTTCAAAATAGAAAAATGCAGAAAACAAACTAAAGGAATATGAGTTGAATTAGTGAAGTCTTTAGGCTGTATGCTTAGATGAAAATTTATGGGTTTCACAATTTTAGGGGACGAAATGGAACAAAAATGTTTGCTAATCAGAAAAAAATTACTCTACCATCTCATGTGTTCTCTTAAGTTAGCATTCAGTTTCACATTCTTCATTAGATATCACACTTCCCAACACATTTTGGACTGGCAGAGCATACAGTTCAGTTAAGTGTACATTATGTTCATTCTTTTGTTCATTCTTAAGTGTATGTCTGAAAGATAGAGTATTGATACAAACAATAATGTATTCTATTAACCCCTTCACAGCTGTCAGCCTTGAACAGTGCTTTACTGTACATGTGGCAGTGATGGTGAGTTAGGGGGCTAGAAAAAACTGAGAACAATTATAGGAAGGAAACGAAGGCCACTGGTATGTTTACACGTCCCTACTCTACCATCCCAAGCAGCCAGGCGTCACTTCATCTCAGATGTTTTTGCCGATATGTGTAAATGCTAATGTAACATGCCCCCTAATTTTGAGTTTCTTCCACTATGCCAGAAACAATAGTAGGTAAGGCTTTAGGAACGTTATGGTAATGAGAGGAAATCTTTCAGTGAGAGAAAGGTAATTAACCACCCCCAGAATAGGCAGAAAAATACAGAAAACAAATTAGAGGAATGTGAATTGAATTGGTAAGGTCATTAGGCTGTATGCTTAACCGAAAATATATCGGTTTCACAACTTTAGGGGACAGAATGGAACAAAAATGTTTACTAATCAGGAAAAAAACAAACTTTCGTCTCACATGTTCTAGTACGTTAGAATCCAGTTCCACGTTCCTTGTTCAATATCACGGCTCCCAACACATTTTGGACCGACAGAGCATACATTTACTTACTTATTTCTGCTCCTTACAGCTGAGTGTACATTTACTGCTCATTTTTTGTTTGTTGTTATGTGTATGTGTGAGACAGTATTGATACAAACACTAATGTATTCCATTAACCCCTTCAGAACTGCCAGCCCTGAACAATGTTTTACTGTACCGGTGTCAGTGACATTTAGTCAGGGAGCTACAAAAAAACTGAGAACAATTATGGGAAGGGAATGAAGGTCACTGGTATGTTTACATGACTCTGCTCTACCATCCCAAGCAGCCAGGCGGTCTCTTCATCCCAGATATTTTCACCGATATGTTCAAATGCTAATGTAACATGCCCCTTATTTTTATTCTTTCACGAATCATAGCAGATCACAAGATGGGTTCGGGGGGGGGGCACCAGACGAGTCTTGTAAGAAAAAGAAACCGATTTCAGAGCTTAGAAAGAATGGTTCCGAGGCCTGCCACGGGAGCATGCAAATGTCTAAACTCACAGCCACTGAGGGGGCTAAACATACGCTTTACTATAAGCAGTAAAAGCACCTTACCAAATCAGTTCATCCTGATATTCGGTTAAATTTTTCTGATTATATCTAGGTTGGCAAATAAACGTTTGTTAAATCTGTTTTCCCGATGTTTTTAGCTGTTCTGGTGTGACAGTTCTTGTTGTTTGTTAATGTAAATGGTGAAAGGTACTGTTCTGATCTAATTGTTTAACTAAACCTGGCGTAACCTAGCTTTACTGCACCTAATAATTTAACCTAACCTAGTCTCCAGTTGAGAAGTTGGGAAATGAAATCCACATCTGAGTACGTTGAGTTTCTTCCATTGTGCTGGAAACAATCGTAGGTACAGCTTAAGGAACGTGATGATAATAACAGGGAGGAAATTTTTCAGCAAGAAAAACTAATGTACCAAAGTGAAAATAGAAAAATACAGAAACAAGCAGGAGGCATATGTAAAGATTTGGTAAGGAAGGTCTTTCTGCTACGTAAAGTATACATTTACTGGTAAATAAATCAGCCTAACAGTACTTGCTTTTTGTTTCTGCCGGATTAACTATGATTTCAGACTATTCAGTCACCCCTTCACACCATATAGCCCGGATAATCGGGCTGTCTCTGTATATTTAAATGTACGTAACATTTTGATCATTAGTCAGTTCAGGTCAGACCAGCCGAGAGTTAGTGCACAATGGAAAAATACCATCCATCATCCAATCCTATGTCGCCCCATGAGGAGTGTAGGAGCCCGGGGCAAGGCAAGTTGGTCCTGACATTTAAGATGAAAGTAGCCAGCCTCACTCATCCCTGAGTGGCAGTAAACCCCAACCACTCCTTGGATATAAACCTACACAGGCTCAATCCGATTGGAGCACCATAATTACTCACTAACCACTAGCCATAATTTGGCTGTATGGTTACCACCTAGCCTAGAAAATGGTGTCCTGATGTACAGGAAATCATTTGGCTAGTCACTCATTGTTGAGTCACCCATAGGCAGAAGGAATGAAGGAAAGAAAGACAGAAGAGGGGGTTTAAAGTCACCTGTAGGCAGAAGGAAGAGGAAAGAATGAAGAAAAAAAAGAGAGAAGAGGAGGGAAGCAAAACAGGAAAGGGCAGACATCCAAAGCAGCACTACATCGAGTGAGTGGATGGTGAGCACCCCCACACCTGTAATCCCTGAGATTGGATTTAACACACTAGTAGTCAAGGACTGTTCCCCATTTACAATACGTCATGATGAAAACCGCTTTCCATGAAATAAAGCATGAAAGGTTAAGTCCAGTGTATTCCATCCACATACATAGGTAGTACAGTGTACTGTACTGGCTGACATTAAATACACTAAAAATGCCATGTTTTTCTAGATTTAAAGACAGTCTTCAGTCAGGTATATCTTATTTACATTGAAAAGCTCAGTATTGAAGGTTCTGTGGTTGAAGCGAACGACGCTTTTTGGTCACAGTGCCATCTGTCGTGCTAAATACTCATTCTGAGATGACGCTCGAATCTGGGCATCATTTACACACACAAACACTAGTAGCTTACACACAATTGCCCATATATACACATCATCAGATGACAGTCACCATCCATCCATCGATCATCCAATCTTATGTTGCCCCATGAGGAGCGTAGGAGCCCCGGGCTAGGCAAGTTGGTCCTGACATTTAAGATGAGAGTGACCAGCCTCACTTATCCCTAAGTTGCATTGTTTGAGCAATAAACCCCAACCATCCCTTGAATGTAAACCTTCACCAGCTCAATCCGATTGGAGCACCATAATTTCCCACTAAACCACCAGGTGCCAAAATTTGGTTTTATGGTTACCATCCAGCGTAGTAAATGGTTTCCTGGTGTACAGGAAACCATTTGGCTTGTCACTCAGTGTAGAGTCACCCACAGGCAGAAGGAGAAGGAAAGAATGAGAGAACAAAGACAGATGAGGGAGTGTAAAGTCATCCGTAGGCAGACGGATGAGGAAAGAATGAAGGAAAGAAAGACAGAAGTGGATGGAAGGAAAATAGAATGGAGGAGAGGAAAGAGCAGAAATCTGAGAGCAACACTACATCGTATGAGTGGCTGGTGATCGCCCCCACCTACCACTATGACATTCACATTCTTGTTTACCTTCGTTCCTTTATGTACATGGTATATCTGTCTCTATATAAAATATATAGTTGGGGACGCTAGCCATCCGCTTATTCGGTGTAGTGCTGCTCTCGAGTGGCTGCCCATTCCTCTCTTCCTTCCTACTTTCCTTCCTTCCTCGTCTGTCTTTCTTTCCTTCATTTTTTCCTTCTTCCTTCTGTCTGTGGGTAACTCTATGCTGAGTGGCAAGCCAAATGGTTTCCTGTACACCATGAAACCATTTACTACGTTGGGTGGTAACCATATAAACAGATTATGGCACCTGGTGGTTTAGTGGGTAATTAAGAACTCCAGCTGGATTGAGCCGGTGCAGGTTTATATCCGAGGGGTGGTCAGAGTTTATTGCCCATGTATTGCCACTTAGGGGTAAGTGAGGCTGGTCACTCTCATTTGTCAGGACCAACTTGCCTAGCCCCAGGCTCCTACGCTGCTCATGGGGCAACACAGGATTACATGATAATGATGATTATACATACATACACTGCACACATGAATACCAAATTGCAAACCATGTACGTATAGCATAACAGTCAAGCCTAGGCAAGATCTGTATGTAACATTTTTCCATCAATTAAAGGACTGTTTCACTGTATAACCTAAGCTAGAACGAAGCTGCCAAATGTCGTTCTTCCCCTCATCTCAGGGTTACTGTTCTCTTATTGCCCCCATCCACAATCTTCTTTCTTCTTTTATGCAGTAAATCACTTCTTTATTTAGATTACAGTGAGAAGAGTGACAGAATATTATGACTAAATAAAGAATATAATAACTAACAGGTGTGGGCAGTTTGCTCATATGTTGACTGTGTGTACATTATTTACATACATAAACCCACCTGACCACCACACTTACACACCAACAGTACACAGTATGCCACATTCCCAGCTCGCTGTTTTCGGTCTTCAATTCCTTCTTTTTCCCCACTCCTTTCCCACTCACCCACTTATTATTATGAACCTTTTGTGGGTCTCAGTAAGAGTTAAGCTGCAAAACTGTGTCAGGTAACATTTGTTCACACAGAATTAGGCAAAACAAAGACCAAAATATTCTATCTATCTATTGCCAGATGCCATAATCCCATAAAGGATGGCCATTTGACTTTGAGTTATTTGTTTTACAGGGAGGAGCACTAACCCTCCACCAACCCACTTGTTGACACATAGGGAGCTCGTATGGTTTGGTTAAATGGTTACCACCCAGCATTGTAAATGGCTTCTTGGCTTACAGTAAACCATTTGGCTTGTCACTCAATGTAAAGCCACCTGTAAAGGAAAGAAATGCAATAAGAAGTGACAGGAAAGATGGGAGAAATAGGAAGAGGGGAGGGCAGGCATAGAAAAAGAATGATAAAGGCTAAGGAAGAAGTAGGCAGCACTACATCAAGTGAGTGGATGATGGTCACCACCACCTACCACTGACCAAAATATTCAGTAAAAGTAATTTTAAAGTGTCTTCCATCCATATCCATTATCCTGATATTGACTGTAAAAACTGGTATCAGTTTGGTATCAGAAAAAATGTAGATATCAGCGATATATTGGTTTGGCAAATCGTATCGGTTACAGCACTACACGAAAGTGCTACTGTTAAGCGTGTCTTTGTGTGTCCTGTTTGCACTTTTTTTTGGCACCATTCCTCAACAGTTTGATTTTCAACCATATCGAAGTTCATTGGTTTCATCCATGTTCCCAGTGTTACTTAACCACTTAACTGCGGGCCGTCACTTTCGTGACGCTTGGTGGTGATGGCTCGAGCCATGGGCCGTCAGTTGGGTGCCTCTGTTTTCTGTTTAATTAGCCTGGGCCTACAAAATATAAATATGTACGAAAAAGTGTAGGAGAGTCCTGAGTGCTTTTTATATCATTCAGGCTAGTTTGGGCCTATATTTTATAAAAATAATTCATTGTGCGAATTGCCACTGGCTGGAAGTGCCAGGACTGCCTCACACAGCCCCACTGTTTAGGGGTTAAAGGATATCCATACTCTTTGCATAAGCCTGCGATGTACCATTGGAAATTGTTTGTTCAGTGGTAAACAGCCCAGCCAGTTGCTCTCAGACCCACATATACACGCCAGTGTTCATGGCATGTGCTCAACAGGTTACTCACCTTTCTCTCCTTGTGGCCGTCTCCATGGAGATATTTTTATATAGATTTGCTTTTGTATAGAAAACAAGTTGTGTTTGATGATTATGTTAGTAATTTCAACAGTATTTGAAAGTTTATGTACTTTTTTTTTTTTTTTTTTATGTGTCCGACTCTGGGCATAGGCTTCACAACCTGCTATCAAGGCCCAGTCGTCCTCCTACAATCTACATGTCACCACTTCGGCGCATAACACCCACCGTCCATATTGAATACATGCTAGGGCTGTCTCATACAGGACTGGTGTATTGGTATTAGCGGGGTCATTTTTACGACATGGTGGCGGGTCTTCTGGTAGATCAGTAAAGCCTGATTTAATGAAATTCAAATCCTTAAATTGTTCCCTGCACCAGCGAGGATTCGAACCTGGGTCCCACGGGACCGCACAGGGATACCCCGTTATATGATACCCCGCTACACGATACCCCGGATTAGCAGTGGGGGTAGAAGTACCACCCTACCCTGCCTACCATAGGTCTACCCCCAGTTTTGCGATGGGTCCTGTGACGTATCGTCTGGGGGTGATTGGCCAAAAGTTTGAATTGCCATCCCTTGAGCCATCACATCAGTCTCCCTCCACCATCACCCCACTTCTCCAGCCTTCCCCCCCCTCCCACCTCCCTCCCTCCACCCCCCTGGAGATGGGATTGGAAGGCTTTGAGGAGGATGAGTGAGTGCTAGGGAGCACCACATGTTCCCTAGCCTCAGGGGGCATAGCAGGGTTGATGACCAAGACCGGACATGGACTTAAAAGTAGTTAGTGATGAGAGCTGTTTTATATTTTCTTAACTATTTTTTATGATTTTCAGAATTTATTTGTTGGTTTTGGTGAGTTATTAATGGGTTTTAGGCTTAGGTTAGCTTCTTGTAAAGGTGTTAGGTCTTGTAGATTGGCCATAAACTTGTTTTTGGACTCATTTGGGTGGGTGTAGGACTTGGCTGGGGAGGAATTCCAAGGCTCAAAAACGCATCCCCATACTTTACATTCAGAATCTACCCTGCTATACGATACCCCGCATTACGATGAGTTTTTTTCTTAATCACTTAACTGTGGGCCGTCACTTTCGTGATGCTCGTTGGCGATGGCTCGAGCCGTGGGCCGTCAGTTGGGTGCCTCTGTTTTCTTTTTAATTAGCTGGGGCCTTCAAAATATAAATATACAGTATATGAAAAAATGTTGGAGAGTCCTGAGTGCTATTTATATCAATCAGGCTAGTTTGGGCCAATATTTTATAAAAATAAGTCAGAGTGTGAATTACCACTGGCTGGAGGTGCCAAGACCGCCACACACAACCCTGCGGTTTAGGGGTTAAGGCATCGCATTGTAAAACCAGGGTAGCCCTGTATATTCAGCGAAACAAGGATCAAGATGAGTGTTTGACAGTGTTCCCCATCACACCTATGGATCCCATAACCACAAGATGTAGAAGTTAGGATTTTATACCCGTTGTATAGGATGACTCCTAATATTGGACATTTTTTTATGATGTTCAAGAGTCATCTTATACACAGCAAATACGGTAATTTCACCCTTTTGCACCGTGTTTCACATCCTTGTCATAGCACTTCATGACTAGTACAGTCTTGCTGTAGTGTGTTACTACAACTCATCATGATGGAGAGAAGGCAATTTCAGGCCAAGTTGAAATAAAGGGTAGGAAAAACACGTATTACAGCCCATTTAACCCCCATCCACCGGGTAACGTGTATACACGTCACATTTGGGCTTCTACAGGGCTGCCGGGTAGTGGCTATACATGCAGGTGTCTTCCCACCACCATTTGAGCCCACAACCATTTTCTCTCATTTCCATAGGATAGGGAGGTACCCAGGGTACCCCACTGATGCGCGGTTCAATCTGTACACGGCTGTGTAACATTGCAGATGTCTTCTGCAGCCTCCTCGTCCAATTCCTTCCCCTTACCCACTGGGCCGATTTTATCACCTACCCCTGCCAACGTTCAGCCCTTACCGTTGGGGAAAGGGCTTTGTGACAGTGCCATGGGTTGTGCCCTTGAGGAAACTGTGTCTTCCCTTAGCTTGAATAGTCAGACTTCCTCCGAAGCAGGGGGAAGCTACCACGTGGAGTGAAGTGTTGCA
>JAGKTI010029446.1:0-12660 GCA_018397915.1 Birgus latro | reverse complement strand
CGGCCACTCAAAAGTACTGGTACCTCGTACGACGCATGAGAGCCTTACTCAGCTCACCCATAGCCAATTGCAAGCCATCAAGAAAGGCAGAGAAAGATTTAGCCCATTTTGATTGGCCGTGCTTTGAGAATACGCTCCGCCCCTCACAAGCTTACTGTACTTTCTCACGGGACAGGAGCAGTTAAACTGGGAAATAGGACCTTTGTGATAATCTCCTAGTCTATTTCCAGTGAACTTTTTTGACCGTTGTGTACACAGAATGTACAGAATGACCCTTTGTCCGACCCACCAGGTTAGAACATGATAGGAAGGATTAACTGATTTCTCGGCGGCTCGCTTTACAGCTTTACACGTATCATCTCCCTCTCCTATTTTCCATCACACAACTGGGGTATCTACGCCAGTAACATCTCCCTTCCTGAGAGAAGGAATTATCCAAGGGAAATTTCTGGACATTGTACAAATTCGACAGGTAATCTGCTAGAACATTTTCGACCCCATGTACGTGTCTTACATCAAGGGAGTATTCTTGCAAAAACAGGGCCTAGCAGGTAAATAGAAGATTCTTGTCCTTAAATCGGGATAAAAATTTCAGAGGATGGTGATCAGTGTACACTACAACATCACCTGACCCTGGACCAAAATATACAGAAAAGTGTTGGAGGGCAAGTATGAGTGCAAGGAGTTCTTTCTCAATAGTTGAATAATTCCTTTGGGCTTTATTGAACTTCTTGCTGAAGTAGCACACAGGAATCTCAAAACCCTGATCATTATCCTGTAGCAAAACTGCACCAGTCCCTAGACCACTAGCATTAACAGCTAATTTAAAAGGTTTGTCAAAATTGGGAGCTTGAAGCACTGGGTGATTCGATAGGATGGCTTTAACTTTTGAACAGGCATCCTCACATTCTGGCTTCCACTCATACTTGACTCGTTTTCTTAACAAATCAGTGAGGGGAGCTACAAGATGAGAGAAGTTCAGGACAAAGCGTCTGTAGTACCCTACCATACCCAAGAATCGTTTGCAACTCTCTCTTATTTTGGGGTTGGGGAGATTTTACTATGGCCTGAACCTTTACATCATGTGGACTAACTTGGCCTAAGCCGACCACATAACCTAGGTGCTGCACTTGAGCTCTTACAAATTCACATTTAGGTAAATTAAGCACTAAATTAGCGGAGGACTGTCTCGCAACAAGGCATCTAGTTGGCTCAAGTGTTGTTTGCAAGTATTGCTAAAGGCTACAACATCATCGATGTAGGTTACACAACCATCCAAACCCTGGGTGAGATCATTCATCAGCCTTTGGAAGGTGGCAGGAGCATTCTTCATACCAAAGGGCATGACTTTGCATTTATAAGTACTGCCACCAACCACAAAACAGGAAATTTCTTGGGCCCTTTCTGTGAGAGGGACTTGCCAATATCCCTTCATCAGATCCAACTTAGTTAAGTATTTAGCAGTGCCAATAGCATCTACACAATCATCTACTCTAGGTAGCGGGTAGGCGTCCGTTTTCGTAAGAGAGTTAACTTTACTGTAATCAATGCAAAGACGATGGGACCCATCGGGTTTAGGAACCACTATGACCAGGGAGCACCACTCACTTTGGCAGGGCTCTACTAATCCTTGCTGCAACAAGTTGTTCAGTTCCTCCTGGATGATGGTCTGCTTCGAAGGACTAGCCCGGTAGGGTGACTGCTTCACAGGACCAGCATCTCCAACGACCACATCATGCTGTGCCACATCCGTCCGTCCTGGGGTATCCTGGAAGACATCAGTGAACTTGCTGAGAAGGGCAACCAGCTCGACACGTTGCTTTGTTGTCAGGTGGGAGAGTCTATCCGCCAGCGTACTCCAAGCGCGCTGGTTTCCTCTCCAACTGGTCGTCTGGTCCAACGTCAAAGGGCAGCCCTCGTCCTCCGCCAACTCGGTAGCCACCACCACACACGCAGCCTTAGGGGGGTCCACATCTCGCCTGTGGTACTCGTTCAACATACTGATATGCCACAGTCTCCGTTCCTTCCTCCGGTCTGGGGTTAAAATGGCATAATTTACTTCACCTACCCTCTTCTCAACCACGTAAGGACCTGCAAAACTTGCCTCGAGAGGCTGACCATGACTGGGTAGTAAAAGAGGACTAAGTCACCCGGGCTGAAGATCCTGTTCCTAACTTTCTTAAAGTGGTCATACCATCTCTTCATCTTCCTCTGAGATGACTCTAAGTGTGCCCTGGCTACTTCCATGCTTTTGGCCAATCTGTCTTTAAATTTTGACACATAGTCTAACAAGTTAATGTGATCATCATCCTTGACGCATTGTTCTTTGAGAAGTTTAAGTGGACCTCTTACCTCATGGCCAAAAATCAACTGAAATGGGGAGTAGCCTAAAGACTCACTTGGTGCCTCTCTAGCTGCAAACAGTAAAAAGGGCAAACACTTGTCCCAGTCCTTTTCATCAGCACACAGCATCTTGAGCATGTGTTTCAAAGTTTGGTGATACCTCTCTAATGCTCCCTGACTCTGAGGATGATATGCTGTGGATGTGATCTGGGAGATGCCTAACTCCTTAAGGGTTTGCCTGAACAGTCTGGAATTAAAATTACTGCCTTGGTCTGATTCAACTTCCATAGGGAGTCGAAAACGGGTAAAGAAGGTTAGCATCTCTTTTACAACCAATTTAGCCGAAATATTCCTCAAGGGAATGGCTTCAGGATATCTAGTGGCCATGTCTAACATTGTGAGGATGTACTGGTGGCCTGAAGAGGTTTTAGGCAAAGGAGCAACAAAGTCCACAAGGACTTTAGTGAATGGGGGCTCAAACACAGGTAGAGGAATCAAAGGAGCCGGAGGGATCGGCTTATTGCTCTTTACCGACTAGCTGACAGGTGTGACATGACCTACAGAACTGTGCGACATCTCGACGGATTCCAGGCCAATAAAAATGCTGCCAGATGCAGCAGAGTGTCTTCCTCACCCCCAAGTGACCTGCTTAAGAAGAGTCATGAGCAATGGACATAATTCTTTGCATATAGGACCTTGGAACTACCACCTGGTGTACCGTCTCCCACTCGTTACAATGAGCAACACTAGGAGATCTCCACCTTCTCATTAATACGTCATTTAGCAGTAAATAATAACATTCTCTCAATTCAGACTCACATTCATGTTCCCTAATTGTGGAGTCAACTAAAATGGCAATCTCTGGATCAGACCTTTGCACATCAGCAAATCTTGCATTTACATCAATGTGAAGAGAATCATCAATCTCAGAGTCATTCAACTGGGCGAAAAAGGTATCACCAAGCCCAATAACAACATCGGCAATGCCAGCGCCATGACTATCAACATTAGCACGGCTGGCCTTCGCCGTCATAGCTCTGGTTACAGCACACGCGGGAAATACAACAGAATCCAACTCTGTTGTCCTATCCTCACTCAGGGGGGTCTTTGACACACAGAGAACAGCACTTACCTGTCCTCCCGCCAAGTCATTGCCCAGAAGGAAAGTGACTCCTTGTACAGGAATTGGTCAACAACACCCACTCCCACTGAACCAGTAACTAACTCTGACTGGAGCTTCACCTCAACTAGGGGAACAGATACAAACTCAGCTAGACCCTGCAACAAGACACATTCATTAGGGTCAGCTACATCAACAATCCCCTTCAACATTAGTGACTGAGAAGCTCCTGTGTCTCTAAGTACCTTTTCCATCAAGTGAAACTAACCCTTTAGATATAAAGTTAGCAAAAAAATGATTTGTGGAAGAGTCACTATGTGTACTACTTGGGGGAGGACACTCTGATGGAGTCTTATTACCACTCTCACTTGAACCTGACAGCTGCACTGCTCCAGTCTTGCTAGTGTCTAACAATGGCTCAACAGGAGTCTGTCTATCAACCACTGACAGCTCCACTCTGGCCTTATCAACAATTTTCACTTGCTGGAGAATGTCTTACTACCGCTAACAATAGGTGAGGAAGGCTGCTCACTGTTGGTGTCAAAAGCTCCCCAAGAGTTTACCAAAGTAATAGGTTTCACATTAAAACTTCTCACTCGTTTCTTCCAGCACCAATCCTCCCAGTGCCCCGTTTTCTGGCAATACTGGTAAAATCTGACAACTTTTCTTGACCCTCTGGCAACAATGTCCTCACTTACTTTCGTGGAACTAACATGCTCTGGGGTTGCAACATTTCCACTAGTGTCACTTAACATCAATTTGCCTTTACCAGAAGAAGGGTTCACAAAAACTGGTTGGTTCACTCTCCTACCCTTAGCAAATGAATGAGGCTTACGTTCATTCTTATGAATAATACTATAATTATCAGCAACAAAGGCAGCCTCATCTAGGGCATCTACCTGCTTCTCCACCAAGTGTGTGGCAATATCCCTGTCTATTTTATCAGTAAAACACTCCAAGATCATTAACTCCCTTAATTTTGGGAAAGAATTAACATTCTTAGCATGTAACCATTTGTCACATAAATCTGTAAGTATTCTAACATACTCCACATGATTCTGATCTTTCTGTTTAAAAGTGGATCTAAACTTAAGCCTATATGCCTCTGGCACGAGTTCGTATGCTTTTAGAGTAGCCTCTTTTAGACAATCATATTTAGCACTCTGCTCCACTGATAAAGAAATATAAACCTCTTGAGACTTTCCTTTTAAAACACTCTGCAACAGTACTGTCCAATAGTCTTTTGGCCATGAGAGACGACCTGCCACCTTTTCAAACATACGAGAGTACCTAGTGACGTCTTGCTTGTTAAAGGGAGGGACCAGCTTAATATTCTTAGCAACATCAAAAGATGAACTACTGCCAGATGAACTATTAGCTCTAGGTAAACTATCAGCCTGCTTCTTTCTGAATTCATGATCCATTTCCTTTTGTCTCATCTGGGCTTGTATTTCCAATTCCCTCAGCTTAAATCTGGCTATCTCAAGTTGTATTGGATCACTAGAACCAGGTGTCTCCGCTGATAAAGACTCAGGATCAACGACTTGTGCAGTATCAACTGGCTCAGGACTAGCTATGGAGGACTCACTTTGTGCAAACATGATTTCAAACACTAAATCAAGTAAGCTAGTCTTATTAATGGAGGCAGGAATTGTCACATTTAAGGCCTGGGCAAGCAATTTAAGCTCGTACTTCTTAAGATTTTCCACTTTGGTTGGGGTAGGCTTAGAATCAAGTTAGGCTTTTACATCACTATCACTGACCATATTAAAGTTAGCACTGTGTATTTTGCAAAAGATATTAATATGTCAGAGCAATCCTGGAAAAAGGTTACCAAATTGTTATAGAGACAAAAGTTATTAATTACTACAGAGCTATCCTGGCGAGGTCGCCAAATTTTGTTACGGACGTGTATATTAAGGTGCACTCTTAACCCTTAAATTAATCACCAAAAGGGATAAGGTAAAGTTCACACGAAAACTAACTTAACTTTACTGTACACTATAACACTCACATCCGAATACAGATTTCAGGTTCGGATTACAAAGAGAAAAAAAACAGAAATATAGCTCTGCGTAATACAAATATAAATTAGGTACTCTTACCTAACCAGATCACAACTCAGTGTAGTGTAGGTACACAAACTATACTCACAGATACCCAACACGAGTGGCTTGGAGACAGGGTAAAAACCAAGTATAAATCACACACAAGTATAGGTGAGAGAAAGTGAATAAATTATACAAGTATAGATGAAGTAGTGAATAAACTAATAATGGTGCATAACAAAGTCTGTTGAAATTAACGTCACGTATTAAGCAAAGAGAAACTAAGAGGGAAAGTGTAATAAAATGTGACAAAGTACGTGACTGTACAAAGACGTGTGAATGTGTCTCTTGAAAAATGACTTTAAAAGTGAGCTCTGTCTGCTAGATCGAGCTTATAAAATGTCGGTTCTCCGCCTCTTTCGGTTATTTAGCCATTAGACATTTTGAATAATAATCTTCGGCCACTCAAAAGTACTGGTACCTCGTACGACTCATGAGAGCCTTACCCAACTCACCCATAGCCAATTACAAGCCATCAAGAAAAGCAGAGAAAGATTTAGCCCGTTTTGATTGGCCGTACTTTGAAAATACGCTCCGCCCCTCACAAGTTTACTGTACTTTCTCACGGGACAGGAGCAGTTAAACTGGGAAATAGGACCTTTGTGATAATCTCATTGTCTATTTTCAGTGAACTTTTTTGACCGCTGTGGACACAGAATGACCCTTTGTCCGACCCACCAGGTCAGAACACGATAGGAAGGATTAACTGATTTCTCGGCGGCTCGCTTTGAACGCTTTGAACGTTTCATCTCCCTCTCCTATTTTCCATCACACAACTGGGGTATCTACGCCAGTAACATCTCCCTTCATGAGAGAAGAAATTTTCCAAGGGAAATTTCTGGACATTGCACAAATGAAGTTCTCGACAGGTAATCTGCTAGAACATTTTCGACCCCATGTACATGTCTTACATCAAGGGAGTGTTCTTGCAAAAACAGGGCCCAGCAGGTCATTCTAAGATTCTTGTCCTTAAATCGGGATAAAAATTTCAGAGGATGGTGATCAGTGTACACTACAACATCACCTGACCCTGGACCAACATATACAGAAAAGTGTTGGAGGGCAAGTATGAGTGCAAGGAGTTCTTTCTCAATAGTTGAATAATTCCTTTGGGCTTTATTGAACTTCTTGCTGAAATAGCACACAGGCATCTCAAAACCTTGGTCATTATCCTGTAGCGAAACTGCACCAGTCCCTAGACCACTAGCATCAACAGCTAATTTAAAAGGTTTGTCAAAATTGGGAGCTTAAAGCACTCAGTGATTCGATAGGATGGCTTTAACTTTTGAATAGGCATCCTCACATTCTGGCTTCCACTCATACTTGACTCGTTTTCTTAACAAATCAGTGAGGGGAGCTACAAGATGAGAGAAGTTCAGGACAAAGCGTGTGTAGTACCCTACCATACCCAAGAATCGTTTGCAACTCTCTCTTATTTTTGGGTTGGGGAGAATTTACTATGGCCTGGACCTTTACATCAGGTGGACTAACTTGGCCTAAGCCGACCACATAACCTAGGTGCTGCACTTGAGCTCTTACAAATTCACATTTAAGTAAATTAAGCACTAAATTAGCAGAGGACAGTCTCTGCAACAAGGCATCTAGTTGGCTCAAGTGTTGTTCGCAAGTATTGCTAAAGATTACAACATCATCGATGTAGGTTACACAACCATCCAAACCCTGGGTGAGATCATTCATCAGCCTTTGGAAGGTGGCAGGAGCATTCTTCATACCAAAGGGCATGACTTTACATTTATAAGTACTGCCACCAACCACAAAACAGGAAATTTCTTGGGCCCTTTCTGTGAGAGGGACTTGCCCATATCCCTTCATCAGATCCAACTTGGTTAAGTATTTAGCAGTGACAATAGCATCTACACAATCATCTACTCTAGGTAGCGGGTCGGAGTCCATTTTCGTAAGAGAGTTAACTTTACTGTAATCAATGCAAAGACGATGGGACCCATCGGGTTTAGGAACCACTATGACCAGGGAGCACCACTCATTTTGACAGGGCTCGACTAATCCTTGCTGCAACAGGTAGTTCAGTTCCTCCTGGATGATGGTCTGCTTCGAAGGACTAGCCCGGTAGGGTGACTGCTTCACAGGACCAGCATCTTCAACGACCACATCATGCTGTGTCACATCCGTCCGTCCTGGGGTGTCCCGGAAGACATCAGGGAACTTGCTGACAAGGGCAACCAGCTCGACACGTTGCTTTGTAGTCAGGTGGGAGAGTCTATCCGCCAGCGTTCTCCAAGCGCGCTGGTTTCCTCTCCAACTGGTCGTCTGGTCCAACGTCAAAGGGCAGCCCTCATCCTCCGCCAACTCGGTAGCCACCACCACACACGCAGCCTTAGGGGGGTCTACATCTCGCCTGTGGTACTCGTTCAACGTACTGATATGGCACAGTCTCCGTTCCTTCCTCCGGTCTGGGGTTAAAATGGCATAATTCACTTCACCTACCCTCTTCTCAACCACATAAGGACCCGCAAATCTTGCCTCGAGAGGCTGACCATGACTGGGTAGTAAAAGAGGACTAAGTCACCCGGGCTGAAGATCCTGTTCCTAACTTTCTTAGAGTGGTCATACCATCTCTTCATCTTCCTCTGAGATGACTCTAAGTGTGCCCTGGCTACTTCCATGCTATAGGCCAATCTGTCTTTAAATTTTGACACATAGTCTAACAAGTTAATCTGATCATCATCCTTGACCCATTGTTCTTTGAGAAGTTTAAGTGGGCCTCTTACCTCATGGCCAAAAATCAACTGAAATGTGGAGTAGCCTAAAGACTCACTTGGTGCCTCTCTAGCTGCAAACAGTAAAAAGGGCAAACACTTGTCCCAGTCCTTTTCATCAGCACACAGCTTCTTGAGCATGTGTTTCAAAGTTTGGTGATACCTCTCTAATGCTCCCTGACTTTGAGGATGATATGCTGTGGATGTGATCTGGGAGATGCCTAACTCCTTAATGGTTTGTCTGAACAGTCTGGAATTAAAATTACTGCCTTGGTCTGCTTCAACTTCCTTAGGGAGTCCAAAACGGGTAAAGAAGGTTAGCATCTCTTTTACAACCAATTTAGCCGAAATATTCCTCAAGGGAATGGCTTCAGGATATCTAGTGGCCATGTCTAACATTGTGAGGATGTACTGGTGGCCTGAAGAGGTTTTAGGCAAAGGACCAACAAAGTCCACAAGGACTCAAACACAGGTAGAGGAATCAAAGGAGCCGCAGGGATCGGCTTATTGCTCTTACCGACTAGCTGACAGGTGTGACATGACCTACAGAACTGTGCGACATCTCGACGGATTCCAGGCCAATAAAAATGCTGCCAGATGCAGCAGAGTGTCTTCCTCACCCCCAAGTGACCTGCTAAAGAAGAGTCATGAGCAATGGACATAATTCTTTGCATATAGGACCATGGAACTACCACCTGGTGTACCGTCTCCCACTCGTTACCATGAGCAACACTAGGAGATCTCCACCTTCTCATTAATACGTCATTTGGCAGTAAATAATAACATTCTCTCAATTCAGACTCACATTCCTCTTCCCTAACTGCGGAGTCAACTAAAATGGCAATCTCTGGATCAGATCTTTGCACATCAGCAAATCTTGCATTTACATCAATATGAAGAGAATCATCAATCTCAGAGTCATTCAACTGGGCGAAAAGGTATCACTAAGCCCAATAACAACATCGGCAATGCCAGCGCCATGACTATCAACATTAGCACGGCTGGCCTTCGCCGTCATAGCTCTGGTTACAGCACACGCGGGAAATACAATAGAATCCAACTCTGTTGTCCTATCCTCACTCAGGGGGGTCTTTGACACACAGGGAACAGCACTTACCTGTCCTCCCACCAAGTCATTGCCCAAAAGGAGAGCGACTCCTTGTACAAGAAGTTGGTTAACAACACCCACTCTCACTGAACCAGTAACTAACTCTGACTGGAGCTTCACCTCAATTAGGGGAACAGATACAAACTCAGCTAGACCCTGCAACAAGACACATTCATTAGGGTCAGCTACATCAACAATCCCCTTCAACATTAGTGACTGAGAAGCACCTGTGTCTCTAAGTATAGTGACGTCCTTACCACCTTTTCCATCAAGTGAAACTAACCCTTTAGATATAAAGTTAGCAAAAAAATGATTTGTGGAAGAGTCACTTTGTGTACTACTTGGGGGAGGACACTCTGATGGAGTCTTATTACCACTCTCACTTGAACCTGACAGCTGCACTGCTCCAGTCTTACTAGTGTCTAACAATGGCTCAACAGGGGTCTGTCTATCAACCACTGACAGCTCCACTCTGGCCTTATCAACAATTTGCACTTGCTGGGGTGGTGTCTTACTACCGCTAACAATAGGTGAGGAAGGCTGCTCACTGTTGGTGTCAAAAGCTCCCCAAGAGTTTACCAAAGTAATAGGCTTCACATTAAAACTCCTCACTCGTTTCTTCCAGCACCAATCCTCCCAGTGCCCCGTCTTCTGGCAATACTGGCAAAATCTGACAACTTTTCTTGACCCTCTGGCAACACTGTCCTCACTTACTTTCGTGGAACTAACATGCTCTGGGGTTGCAACATTTCCACTAGTGTCACTTAACATCAATTTGCCTTTACCAGAAGAAGGGTTCACAAAAACTGGTTGGTTCACCCTCCTACCCTAAGCAAATGAATGAGGATTAGGTCCATGCTTATGAATAATACTATATTTATCAGCAACAAGGCAGCCTCATGAAGGGCATCTACCTGCTTCTCCACCAAGTGTGTTGCAATATCCCTGTCTATTTTATCAGTAAAACTCTCCAAGATCATTAACTCCCTTAATTTTGGGAAAGAATTAACATTCTTAGCATGTAACCATTTGTCACATAAATCTGTAAGTATTCTAACATACTCCACATGAGTCTGATCTTTCTGTTTAAAAGTGGATCTAAACTTAAGCCTATATGCCTCTGGCTCGAGTTCGTATGCTTTTAGAGTAGCCTCTTTTAGACAATCATATTTAGCACTCTGCTCCACTGATAAAGAAATATAAACCTCTTGAGTCTTTCATTTAAAACACTCTGCAACAGTACTGTCCAAGAGTCTTTTGGCCATGAGAGGCGACCTGTCACCTTTTCAAACATACGAAAGTACCTAGTGACTCTTGCTCGTTAAAGGGAGGGACCAGCATAATATTCTTAGCAACATCGAAAGATGAACTACTGCCAGATGAACTATTAGCTCTAGGTAAACTATCAGCTTGCTTCATTCTGAATTCACGTTCCATTTCCTTTTGTCTCATCTGGGCTTGTATTTCCAATTCCCTCAGCTTAAGTCTGGCTATCTCAAGTTGTACTGGATCACTAGAATCATGAACAGAAACAACACTGGGCCCTGGTGTCTCTGATGATAAAGACCCAGGATCAACGACTTGTGCAGTATCAACTGGCTCAGGACTAGTTATGGAGGACTCACTTTGTGCAACACTAAATCAAGTAAGCTAGTCTTATTAATGGAAGCAGGAATTGTCACATTTAAGGCTGGGCAAGCAATTTAAGCTCGTACTTCTTAAGGTTTTCCACGTTGGTTGGGGTAGGCTTAGAATCAAGAAAGGCTTTTACATTACTATCACTTATCATATTAAAGTTAGCACTGTGTATTTTGCAAAAGTTATTAATATGTCAGAGCAATCCTGGAAAAAGGTTACCAAATTGTTATTGTTTGGCGAAGTCGCCAAATTTTGTTACGGACGTGTATATTAAGGTGCACTCTTAACCCTTAAATTAATCACCAAAAGGGATAAGGTAAAGTTCACACGAAAACTAACTTAACTTTACTGTACACTATAACACTCACATCCGAATACAGATTTCAGGTTCGGATTACAAAGAGAAAAAAAAAAACGAAATATAGCTCTGCATAATACAAATATAAATTAGGTACTCTTACCTAACCAGATCACAACTCAGTGGAGTGTAGGTACACAAACTATACTCACAGATACCCAACACGAGTGGCTTGGAGACAGGGTAAAAACCAAGTATAAATCACACACAAGTATAGGTGAGAGAAAGTGAATAAATTACACAAGTGTAGATGGAGTAGTGAATAAACTAATAATGGTGCAAAACAAAGTCTTTTGAAATTAACGTCACGTATTAAGCAAAGAGAAACTAAGAGGGAAAGTGTAATAAAATGTGACAAACAAAGTACGTGACTGTACAAAGACGTGTGAATGTGTCTCTTGAAAAATGACTTTAAAAGTGAGCTCTCTCTGCTAGATCGAGCTTATAAAAGGTCGGTTCTCCGCCTCTTTCTGTTATTTAGCCATTAGGCATTTTGAATAATAATCTCCGGCCACTCAAAAGTACTGGTACCTCGTACGACGCATGAGAGCCTTACTCAGCTCACCCATAGCCAATTGCAAGCCATCAAGAAAGGCAGAGAAAGATTTAGCCCATTTTGATTGGCCGTGCTTTGAGAATACGCTCCGCCCCTCACAAGCTTACTGTACTTTCTCACGGGACAGGAGCAGTTAAACTGGGAAATAGGACCTTTGTGATAATCTCCTAGTCTATTTCCAGTGAACTTTTTTGACCGTTGTGTACACAGAATGTACAGAATGACCCTTTGTCCGACCCACCAGGTTAGAACATGATAGGAAGGATTAACTGATTTCTCGGCGGCTCGCTTTACAGCTTTACACGTATCATCTCCCTCTCCTATTTTCCATCACACAACTGGGGTATCTACGCCAGTAACATCTCCCTTCCTGAGAGAAGGAATTATCCAAGGGAAATTTCTGGACATTGTACAAATTCGACAGGTAATCTGCTAGAACATTTTCGACCCCATGTACGTGTCTTACATCAAGGGAGTATTCTTGCAAAAACAGGGCCTAGCAGGTAAATAGAAGATTCTTGTCCTTAAATCGGGATAAAAATTTCAGAGGATGGTGATCAGTGTACACTACAACATCACCTGACCCTGGACCAAAATATACAGAAAAGTGTTGGAGGGCAAGTATGAGTGCAAGGAGTTCTTTCTCAATAGTTGAATAATTCCTTTGGGCTTTATTGAACTTCTTGCTGAA
>JAGKTI010029445.1:0-12660 GCA_018397915.1 Birgus latro | reverse complement strand
AAGGCCACAGCTCCATCCTTGTGACAGTAACACTCGGAGGATGATAAAGACTACAAAATGTACAACTTTGACATAAAAATATCTAGACAGCAACAGCGTGCAGTTTAGTGGAAATGTCCACATGAGTCAGTGGAATATCTTGGCGAAGGAAGATGGTATCATCTCCATGACCACCTTGGCCTGGAACAGGATCAGAATAAAAGGCATGGTAGCCAGATCGACTGGAAGGAACAGGATCACCAACCCCAGTTCCTGGATGCACATGCATAAAGGGGTAAACTGTGCAACAAGAGGATACAGTTCCTCTTAGCTGGCATGTAAACCCCAACAATTACATCAAATGATATGCCCCATAGTGGAAGGTGGATCAGGTTAAGGTGTGGGACTGTACAACGCCTGCAAACAGAGTGGGTTTCGGTATATGCTTAGGAAGGCCCATAGGTAGAGATTTCACAGCGCCAGAAACCCGCACCCGATGCCGAACATCTGAAGACAAACGTGAGGAGAAGGAAGATGAAAGTTTTACAATTCTCCTCCTCTGAGTTGGAACAACAGTTTGCTTGGAAGGTAGCTTGGAAGCTGCCCTGGGTGATGTAGGATGGACATTACCACTACCAGAACCCCCAGAACTAGAAGCTGAGTCCAAACGACCAGAACCCTGTAAGCATGATATGGTATGTGGCAGAACTGAAGTGCCAACGGATTGTGCTACAGGCGAACCATCAACTTTATCCTCCACCTGGCTATACACTACAACCTCCAGGCAAGAGGGGTCAGCCGTGAGGTCAACACAAGGTTCCACAACAGAGACCTTAGGTGGACGGTCGTCAGGCTCAGAGAACTCTGAAGAACCATGATGGTGGTTTCCAGGTACAGAAGGAACGTCGGTCGTACTGAACAAGGCCAGGCAAGGAGACACGTGAACATGGACATCTGCCACCACCACGGAAATGAGCAAACCTCCAGCCACCGAAGTTAGGGCAGAAACAGTCAGATAGGAGGGTGGGCGAACATCAGTCTCACAAACAGTACAAATGCTGGGAACAGCATCCAGCAAATCACAGTTTGGAAGAGTTGGCACTGGAATGGGTCGAGGCAACTTCTGAGACACATGGTGGCAAAGTGGCATTCAAGAATGGACAGCAGCATAAGTAATCCCTGGCTGGAAAATGAGAGTCTGGGATCTCTTCTTAGCTTCAGGAAACAAAACCTTCTCATCTGCCTGAATGGGCAAAATCTCCTCCAGGCAGTAGCGAGGGTAGTTTGTAGAATTTACAGCATACAGTGACAGCATTTAAGGGGTACTGGATAGTCACTTGTATTTACTGGTCCACCGCAGGAGAGAGACACCAGGAAGGTCTGCCTGTGCACTGCGGGAAAATTGGCTAACATATCTATACCCCTGACAATGGAAACATTGCTTTGGGATAGGCACGTATGGCTTCCCAGGAAGTGACAGCTAAGCCAGCTTCAAAGAAGTTGGCAAGGTTAACTTTTCAAATGTAAAAAACAAGGTCAGAGTCGGGGTTAAGACAAATTTTATTTTCTACGCTCAACAGTCACAAGACCAGAAGATCACTCTTCCTCTAACAATCGTGCCTCTGAGAATTGGAGGAAGTCACGAGAAAAAATTACACCTTTACATCGGTAGGTAGCGTGTGGAACACATGGAACATCTGGACCAGAAACTGAGGTCAAAGCCATTAACCCGCTAGTCCCACCGATGTACGATGCACGTCGCTACTTTTTTCCGTGGACAGACCCAATGACGTGCATCGTACGTCACTCAATTGCAAGGCCCATTGTGTGCACATTTTTCAACATTCGCTGGTGATTTTTGGTAGGCATATGTGGGAGACCTTCCTCTACCTGCTATCAAGCAGGGATACTGCCTGGCCCCACCTAACCCCCCCTTCCCTCCCCTCCCCCCCACACTGGGCAATTCACCTGATAGCAGTAACCTGGCCAGTAAAGGTTTGTTGCCCCACGGTGTCTTCAGTGACGAAATTCATGGTGAAAGTGATTCCTGAGGTGAAGGACAAAGAAACTAGAGGCAGAAACAAACAGAAGTGATGAGGTGGAAATGTTGAAAAGGAAGGTGCCATATACTGGGGTGTTGGGTGAGTGAACAATGCTTATAAAAGACTATATTATTGTGTGAAAGCCAATATAGACTTTTACTACACATAAATTCGTACCAAATAAATAAAATAAATACATAATTTTAAGTGGCTTAAATTAGCCAACCCTTCCATAGTTCGTTTTCTTTAGCCAGGTATTCTGAAAAAGAAGGAAAACATAAGATTGAGTTACACCTGTATCAACATTTTTTACCTAAGGATCGCGATTTCTCTATGAAATTTCGATGTTTCTCACCAAAAGCGAAGGTTTCAGGCAAAAAACAAAAAGTCAAAAATCGTTCGGGATCTGGGGGTAGGCTGGGTGAAAAACCAGTCGGGACTGGATGGGTTAATCAGGAGCTCTCTTCTTGGGAAGTGACCTCAGAAAGGATAATTCCATCACCTTCTCAAGATAATTTAGGTTCCCAGCCACAACCAGAAGCAACAGCACGATGAATTTCAAAAATGTCAGTATCGAGCACTGATCCATCCCCAGAGGATTTCAGCACTAGATATTTTGAGTAAGTCTTTGGCACTGTGTCTTCCGGACCGAACCCCAAAGCTAAACCAACCCGATGTAACCACTTCGCAGTCCGAGTTGAACACTGGGGCAGAGAAGGGCCTGGAAAGGCTCTAGAGTGGCAATAGAGAAGGCAGAGTCTGAAGAATATCCAGGGACAGATGCAGCATTGTCAACAGTATTTCTGTTTAGAAAATCCATATGTAGCAACAAAATACCTCATTCCCCCACCCCTCCACCCACCATGGAGCCCAAGAAACGGAGTCATATACCAGAGATAACACCACTGCTGACCCTAGAGGTACTGAGGGAGTACATGCAGGTAACCACCGGGGGACCCGAACAATGGTGACACCAGGATGATAGGCGTCACAAGCCAACCCCCAGTGCTCACTTGACCCTAGCCAACAAGTGATCAGCCTATTAACCTAGTCGGGACCAACTAGGTCGCCTGTCTAACCAGAAAAGGGGACCAGTGAGGTGTGTTCCTAGATGCAGAATGCATCGTGCAGCATCGTTGAACCCCCAGGACTACCGTTTTCCAGCATTACGGGACGCCACACATGGCAAACACATGAAGGGACAAAGGCCCCACCCAAGATGGAAAATGGACAGGGACATGCAGCCTCCTCAACCACTGATGTAGGAGGGGGGGGTACATGGTCTACGAGGCTGACAAATGCTGAACCCTACAAAGGTAGGCAGGCCTCCAGAATATGTGGCACCCTCGGCCACGCTTAAAACCCAGACACCACATCAAGGCGACCCCACTCAGTTGGGCAGAGAAGAAGTAAACACATTTTTTTTTTTTTTTAGAACAATGAGTCAAAGGCCGAGGTCTCAGGACAAGGCCAAATTAAATACATTCCTTCTGATATAGATCAAACATTGTAAAGTGATTGATGAGTATGCAAAAAAAAAAGAGAATTCGATTTTGATAATAATCAGCCAAATATCAAGGCCACAGGAAAAAGTCAAATGCCTATGGGACAAGGCAAGGTAAACTCAGATGTAAGTGATCTTATTTGAACCAAATTTGGTGGAATGGTTAACGGTCAGACAAGAGCGGATTCAATTACAATTATAATCAAAGGTCGATGCCACAGGGCAGAGTGAAAAGTCAGTTCGGTTTGTGTCTGTCTGAGTGTGTGTGTGTGTGTATGTGTATGTGTGTGTGTGTGTGTGTGTGTGTGTGTGTGCGTGTGTGTGTGTGTGTGTGTGTGTGTGTGTGTGTGAGTGAACAAAATAATCGAAACAATTTTGATCTGATTTGGATCAAACTTGGTGGGTGAGTTGAGGATCACCCAAGAGATTGATTTTTTTTTTTTTTTTAGATCAAGAGGTCTAAGGTCTGGGACATGTGGCAAAGTCAATTTACAGTTTTCATCTGTTTTACGCTAAACTTTGTGGAGGAGATGAGGTTAACACAAGGAAAAAGAGATCTATTTTGAAAACAAAGGTAAAGGTCAAAGGTAAAGGTCACTGGGCAAGGTCAGCTCAAACAGTCTTCCACTGATTTGAACCAAAGTTAGTGGATTGGCTGACGATGAGACGAGAATGAAGTTATTCGATTCTGAAAGTAATTTGTGGAAGGTTAAGATCACAGGGCAAATTGATGTATTCGGTCCATAGACCAGCTTGTGGTCCTGTGTGTTGCATTCTCTTTGCTGTGTCTGGCTGGTTGTTCAAAGACAGATAAGTACATAAGGGAGTCCGTGTAACTCTCCCCACAACTATGCATGGACAGTGGGTATACTGAGGTCATAGTGAGCTAATTGTTTCCTTGATACACTTACAACAGAGTACCATCGCCAACTAAAGCCGTGTCAACTCTCCTGCTTTTCTGCCTATGGAATTTGAATATTAGTCTCTTGACTCTAAAGCAAATGACACTGATGACAGTTATCAAGGGGCAAATAAAGTAATCAGTGTCAGTTGCTGTAAAAGCACCAGGCTGCTTTCTAAGGCCCACCTACTGATAAGTAGAGGATACGACAGGATTATTGTTGCCGAGTGTACATATATGAAAGAGATACAGTTTTCACTATAACTTTAACCAAATATTACCTTTTCTTTCATTAAAATGTACACTTACTAAATTCATAAAACTTTTCTATATCAGTCAGCACAACACAGAAAAATGTCAAGTTACAGTACACTATACACAGCATAAACCTGTATGGTTTAGTTTCAGTTCCTGATAAACACTATATTTACCAATAACCATATTTTGGAGTTTATGTTTGTTCACACCCGAATGTATTAATAAAAATTCTGAATATTTCTATAAAATACCGGGTGACCCGGAAATTTCGCTTCAGTGAATTCACGTGGCAATACTTATGTCCTCTGGGAACGACTCAGACTGCTACTGTGAGCGTGGTTGAAGTAGTATGAGTAGGAAATTAATAAATGAAGCAGGTTTGATGGTGAAAACTCTTGTTGATTGTGACAACGCTCACTAGTTCATAACACAACCTATGAGGTATCATCCCGCTGAGTGGAAGTGGAGCGATATATGTGGTAAAGTCTCTATGTTCAGCTAACTGCACTTTTCTTCAATAACCTTCCTCGGTTTCAGGAGGCTGATATCAGTGGTGGGCCGTATGTCATCAGAAAGGACATCAAAAAATATCTGCACTACAGTCCTTGTGTGCTTATGACTCAGTATAAAATTTTTGGTGCTCGAGGTCGCCCTGAGGTGGACCCGTGGGGCTTCCTGCTGCCTCTCTCACCGCTAGTGTGGGTGGCTGTGGGTGCGGCACTGCTGGCTGTGATGTCTGTCATGCTACTCCTTCCTTCCTGCCTTCCCCCCCCCACAACCACCCACCCAGACAAGAAACCAACATATTCAACTGTATTCGCATCCTTCTTCAAGAAGGTAACAAAAATGTCCTACTTGAAATTTGCCCTTTGTTTAGTATGCCTGCTTTAGGTGTTCGTATATTAATCGCTTCTGTTTTAAACAGATGTGTCTACGCCGTCTGGAAGTTGGTGGTGGGAACGAGTGGTGCAAGGGGTGTGGATGCTGATGATGGTGGTGCTAACACAAAGCTATGTTGGTAACCTCATGTCCCACCTGGCTGTCAGACACATCAGTCATCCGTACCAGACCCTCAGAGATGTCATTGATGATCCTAATATCAAAATACTTCTCACTGGTTTCACCCAAGGCCTGACATTTTTTAAGGTAAGTACCACACCATTATATTTACAACCAACAATTAAACAATATTTATTGACATTGCAATACTTCTTTTACCTTAACTTGGATCAGATATTCCTCCTCTCTTCAACTGATATCACATATTTTAGTAGCAGAGAGAAAAAGGTCTAGTACATCCTTTCCATAGCACTTTTTCGTGATTAGTATCATATTCCAGCGTTAGTTTCTTGTTAAAACTGAGAACTGGAGATAGAGAGATGGCTGTTCTAGGCCAAAGGAGAGAAAAATTATTTCAGTCAATATTTATTTTACGAGCTCCTCCTCTTCGGTGGGTTTCCTCCTTCTCATCGCTTTGTTCTTATCCTGTGTGGGATGATTTCATGCCGCAGTTTGTCGGAAACGAGATTTTAGATATTAAACTAACATCATCCGTCCCTGCATAAGATAAAGGGGACGAAGTGGTTTTCGTGAGGGATGAGTGACAGATGTTGTGCAAAGCGAAGTAGTGCCATATGAATACGGTACAATCCCTGTGGTTTGGTTAGATGAGGCTAGCTTATTATCAGACGAAAAAATACACGTTTTCAACAACCTTCAACATCAAATCAACCACACACAGGATAAAAACAAGCTGGTGAAAAAGAGAAAACCACAAAAACGGTGGAGAACGTAAAGTAAATATTGACCAGGAATGTACCAGTCTGTCCATCTATGTCAGCACACTGAAATCCCGAAAAGGGATGGTAAGAAATGAATTGCCTCTATGCCACTCTGTCCTCCGCCACTCACACACCCCTCTCTCATACACCGTACGACTCATCCAATTACTCTATCGCAACACAAAATAAGTATGTATGCATGAATGTATGTACATATATATTTTTTTATGTGTACGAGCCTGGGTACGGGCATAACAGCCCGTTCCGTGAGGCCCAGCAGTTTTTGCACATATCATACACTTTTACGTCATCACTTCGGCGCTAAGCATCCACCGTCGGTACTGAATACACAGTAGGGCTGTCTCTTAAAGGATTGTTGTATTGGTATTGGCGTTTTTTTTTTTTTTTATGTTGGAGAGTCTTGTGGTAGATCAGTAAAGTCTTCTTAGAGAAATTTAAATCCTTTAAACCGTTCCCTGTCCAAGCCGGGATTGGTACCCATTTCCACTGAGACAGTAGACCACCTCTCTACCGATTCGGCGAAAATAAATATATGCACTCACCGTAAAAAAAAAAAAAAAAAAAAATCAGAACGGTTAATCTTGCACGCCTGTTCACTGGACAAAGCAACGAATTATTTATACCGTAGAAAGGTAAAGTAGTATTTCAATGTTACTTATTACACGAGTATTTGTTTATTAAGACTTGGTTTTCATATCCAGTGCCCTCACTCTCTGTCTCCCCTTCTCCCTCCCACTCAATGCGCAATCAGCCTCTGCCGACATAACAAAGTGCTGTTAGTGATCTTCCAGTTTTTCTTGCAATTCCATAATGGTTGAGCCCTCTACGAAGGAAGGCTATGCGACAACCCCGATCTTATGTATGGAGTTTATAGTCCTTTATCTTAACCTGGTCCAGATTTCCGTCCTTTTACAGCCTATTTAACGTAGCTGAGTAGCAGAATAAGACAATATTTCATCTCTAAATCCATTCCATAGCACTTTTTTGCGACTAGCATCATATCCAAGTGTTAATTTACTGTTAGAACTCAGTATTCAAGATGGAGAGATTTCAGTTTTAGGCCAAGTTAGAGAAAAATGGGTAAAGTGAAAGGTTTCTTGTAATTCACACTTAGTTTACGTCCACGGCTGAGATACTTGAACATATCCACGGTCGATTTGGTGTCGTAACTTTGATTTCTTTTTCTAGGAAGAATTAGAGATATGGCAAGACTGTTCCTTTCCGTGTGCTTCCCGAAGAAACAGTTACAACCTATGGCAACTGTTCCTCCAGTAACTAAGATTTGCTTTTTTGTAGGAGTAACTCGAGACTTGAAAACATTCTGCACCCATTTTTCCTTAACCCTCTTGCGAAAACAAATAGGAACTACGACAGGGAGGCGATAGCATGCTCTTTTGAAGATCCCACACCGGATGAGCCTGGGACTGCAAGAGCAACAGCAATAACAACTATACTCTTTTTACATTAACTTGGCCTAAACTTCCTCTTTTCTCACTTTTATTGTTGAGTTGTATCAACAGACTAACATTAAGATATGATGCTATTCATGAAGCAATGCCATGCAAAGATGGCAGAACCATACTCGTTTTGTCTTAATCTGTTACTGAGCCACATGAATGAAGCTGCAAAAGGAAGAAAATTTGGACACGTTAAGAGGAAAGATTTATAGTTCGGTAAGTAAAGGAAAAAGAACGGAGTTAAACTATGAATAATATCATCTTGAACATTTCTTTACGAGCTCGCTTAAGCATTCTATAATTTACCCAAAATTGCTTTTGAGCATTTTATGTTATAAGCATACTCCAGCATGGCGGCTATTGTCATTAACTAATCACAGGATGCGATAAGTAAGCAATATCTAGCAGGCTTGTTGTTCTGGTGAATTTTATGCCATATATTTCGGAGACAAACACTTGGAGGAAAATATACACAGCACAATAAATGTATTAACAAATGAATTTGCCGACTGAGTGACCTGCATGACACAACAGACGTTTTCAAAGTGACGATGATAAAATGACTGTGGAAAGCAGAGATATGGATAGGATCAAGTGAACATTTGGTGGACAGTGGAGCTGGGACAGGAGAGTACCTCGGCACTGTCAACGTTATTTTCATGTGATAGTTTTCTATTTCAAAAGCGATTTGTGGTAAAACTACCAGATGTATTAGTGTCGACAGTTTCAGCTACCATGTAGTCCCCAAACTCACTAGTGGTCAACTGACTACGTGTGTTGAGTTACTTTAGCTCTGTCAGTGTAAACAGGGCTCTGCTCAGCAAAACACTGCGTCAGATAATCATTACTTACTCAAAATGCTTACCTGCAATAAAGCGCAACATCTTATATTATGTACTGCAGATACAGACAACAATGTTAAGAATGTTTTCAGTACTAAACAATCTAACTTTTGTTCTGCCATGAGGTTTGTTTCTCTTCAGACTGTGGAATCTGAGGTTTGTTTCTCTTCAGACTGTGGAATCTGGGGTGTACCGTGAGCTTGGTGACCTGTTTGACACAGAGCGAGTGACCGCCTCCACGTATACAAACATAGCGACAGATATGAACAGGTTGGCGAGGCCTGGCACTCATGTCGTCTTTGATTTCTATACCATCTTCTGGAATTTCATGGCTGCAGATTTCTCTCAAACAGGTTTGGACTCACTGCACCCATGTTCACGTTGTGAGAGAGGGTATCATGACTTCAACGGCGTGTGTGTGTGTGCGTGTGTGTGTGTGTGTGTGTCTGTGTGTGTGTGTGTGCGTGTGTGTGTGTGTGTGTGTGTGTGTAAACAATACATATCAAACGACGCAGAGCTATGTTAAGCGTTGGCAAAATCACCTTAGCCATTTTTTATCTATTCCAGACCGAGCTTGGAGAAGGGGTTGGAGTAATTCAAGAATGAAATGGTTTATTTTTTTAGATCAATCAGTCAAAGGTCAAGGCCACAGATGAAAATCAACATAATCATGCTTTTATTAAATGTCTGCGGAATGCTTGCAGATATGGAGGGAAAAAAATCAATTGAACAATAATCTGTCACGTCTCTGTCGCAGGGAAAGGACGAGTGCCAAGGTTACAAATAAAGGCCAGCTAAAACATTTCTGATCTGATTTAAACTAAATACAGTGGAAGTATTAAGGGTCAGGTAGGAATGAAAGGATTCAGTTTTGAGAACAATCAGTCAGAAGTCAAGGTCGCAGGGCAAAGACAAAGTTCGATCTGTATGACTGAGCATGAACAAAGTAAACTACTACTGTGAGCATTTGAAAGCATATTAGTTCTTAACTTACGATCTGTCTGTCTGTCTGTCTGTCTCTCTGTCTCTAATGTTGTATCTGGATGACTGTTTGTTAAATTATGAAATTTTATTTCAGTTTGTATGATGAAGCATTTAGAGTGCTATGTAACATAAGAATGCTCTGGAATATTTTGGATGTCTCCGACTTGGAACTGTTGTCGCTGTGAGCACCTAGAACAATCGAGTGGCGAAGAAGGTTATAAAAGGAGGAGGGAGAGAATAAAGGAAGTTCAGTCAGTTTTACTTGTGGCCTTTTGAAGTTAGTGTAGCTCTGGAGTTGTGAAGCAGACAGTGTAATTACTTGGAAATTGAAAGAAAAACATTCGGGAGCCGAGTGCAAATCGCCCGCTAGAATATGCTGTTTCCTAAATTCAAGATCTTGGCCATATCTTGATACCCTGAAGGTTTCATACTGATAGCTCAAGCGATTCGTGAGATATATTGGTGCTAAAGGTGGGCAATAAAAACCAGTTGACCTTTGGCAATCATTCTGGAGACCTTGACCTTGACCTCGAGTACCCATTTTCGAACTCGTCCAAGATTTTGGTCATGTCTTGATACCCTGAAGGTTTCATGTTGATAGCTCAAGCTGTTCATGAGGTAGAATGGTGCTAAAGGTGGATGATTAAAAGTATCTGACCTTTGGCAGCCATTTTGGTGACCTGACATTGACCCCGAGTGCCCATTTTCGAACTCGGCCAAGATTTTGGCTATATCTTGATACCCTGAAGGTTTCGTGTTGATAGCTCAAGCCGTTCATGAGATATAATGGGAACAGTTACACACACACACACACCACACACACACACACACACACACACACATACACACACACACACACACACACACACACACACACACACGCTGGCTCAGTGGTAACGTTCTCGTTTGCCATCTGGTAGACGGGAGTTCGCGCCTCGCTCAGGTTGTGAAAAATTTCACTGTCTCCCTTGAACAAGGGGATGGGTGTGTGTGTGTGTGAAAGTCACGGCCTGGCCCTTAGATCTGACTAAATGAGCTCTCAGCTCTCTTCCGGGAGGGTAAAAGCTGACGATCACGACCATCAAGTAATCCTGACCGACTTTGTTAATTACACACAGGCAGGCAAAAACATTATCACTCTGCCTTGTAAAGGCGGAAGATAATGAAGAGTAAGAGTGTCAGAAGCCTGTTTTATTTCGACGCCTGAGTTTATCTTGTGTACATTGAAAGGCTAACCCTACAAAGAACGATGCACTGGGTGATGTCCTTCCTGTACTGAGCTACCTCTGTTGCAGCCTGTGGTAGTGTGGGATGAGTACGTAACAAGTTTTAGGAGTTGGGATAGAAAAGTGTTGCAGAGAGTCAAATTCTCGACATGGAGCCAGAAGGTGTACAGACAACAAGCCATGCCAGGCAGGAGGAGGCATCTCTGGCTGCAGTCATGAAGCTACTACAAACACATATTGAAGGACAAAAAGAACTCAGTGAACAACTACAAGCACAAAACTGTAGCGCCAGCTGAGCTGGGCAATAATCCCAAGTTGGATGGAAAGCTGTTGACAGGGAGAGCTGGAGCTCCCGTCTCATCACCCTTCAGGACTAGTTCCTGACCATCCCCCTTTGCTGAGCTTTTCCAGTGTTTCAGTAACATGGAGAGTAAGCCAGTATGCTCTCCAGTACAAGTTTCTCTAACTTTCAGCACCAAACTGCATGCACAGTACAATCGCCCAAAGAAGTGATGTCCCGACTTTCACTCAGAAAGTTGTATCTGGCAACTGTCAAGGCCATGTTATATTTTCTATATTGCGCACCGGAAAGAGCAGTATTTGGGTAAACAACACCAAAAAGAAATATATTAGCGTTTTTACCGTGTATATCTCGCATTACAGAAGAGGAAACCACAATACACAAAAGTTGAGGCTTAGCAGTACGAAAGAATATGAAACGCACTCCCTATCGCTCAACGGTTTCAGGGTTAAAATGCGGAGAAACTCCCGTAATACTTATTTTCCATTGAAAACCAACAATACTGAAGGAAATATGCCCCATAAAATAAAACCCGCAGTTAATCGTAATTTCGAAATCATTTGTGTCATCAAATCAGAAAAATAAACATCTAAATATATATTATTTTCCACATTTAATTCTCTACGCGGCATGATATTCACGCGGGTAAACCCGTAAATGCTGAAAGCCTGAAAGCAAGATTGATCAACAAGAAACTACAGCCTATCTGGGCAAGCAGATTATTGCTCTTTATTTAGCAAATATTCCAGTAAGACAGATATACTGGCACCTTAACAATTAACAGATAGATAAGCGATATAGAGATAGATCATTGGAAATTTGCTACTGGAGCCCCTAACACAAGACCAAGACAGACGGATTAATACGTGTGCCCAAGAACAATTACTTACCACTTGTGTTGCTATCAAGAAGCAAATTAATCTTTTTTTTTTTAATGCAAGGAAGAAGGAACCAAAGGCCACAGGCCTGCATAACTGTTCCTTCCAAGAAAAAGCAAAAACAATACAAAAGAGAGCCAAATTCAAGATCCATTCATTTCGAGATGCCTGGACACACTGCGTTTGAAAGACTGGAGATCATAGGAAGCAGGAAATACAGACAGAGGAAGACAGTTCCAGAGTTGACAAGTTGCATAAATGAAGGACTGGGAGTAACGCTTAACTCTTGCATTAGAGAGTTGGACAGAAAAGGGATGAGAGTTTGTTGCTAGACGGGTACTACGTGCCCGTCGTAGAGGTGGAGGGATGCAAGCAGACAGTTCAGAGGAACAGTGACCATTGAAGTAGCGATAGAAGAGAGATAAAGATGCAACAGTGCGGCGAAGAGACAAAGGTTGAAGGGAATCAGTAAGAGGAGGAGAGTTA
>JAGKTI010029443.1:0-12660 GCA_018397915.1 Birgus latro | reverse complement strand
GACTCAGTTCTAGTACTGGAACATCCCGCGGTTTTAGGGGATTCACCTTACCCATCATTGTTTGAAAACGATCTGGAGTCTGAGGACAGGCTAACTTCAGGAAAAACTGCTGCTCCTCAGTCTGATCATACTCATCGTTCTCAATCTTAATTCCTACACCTTGCCAACTCATCGTGAAACGGATGGAAGACCTTTTACTACTATAGGCTATCTAATTTATTAGGCCAGATATCCTCTTATCACTGACACCAGTTTATTCTTCACCTTGCTCCTTGCCTCACCTGACCAGTGCACTCCATCTGTTAGCGAACCCGCATAAAAGGCAGTATTAAGCTGAATTACCCTTTGCTTTGCTCTACGTTTCAGTTTCTGATTGATGGCATTTTGGAAGGTTCGGTAACCCTCAGTGGAGATTGGGGTGTCTCCCTGGTAGATACGGGGTTCCACCAAACACATACGAACCTCTGCTCCACAATTACTCTCTATGACTTCTGCAATTTGACCAGTATCATGTGCTACTTGACTAGGAGTCGTATGCCAGCTTATATCATTGCTTCCTATCCAGAGTATACACAGATCATGTTGCCACTCGAGTACTCCACTGACTCGTTCATCAGAGAAAAAAGTTCTGGCTTTGGCTCCAGGGGCCCGATACACTTTCAGTTCCACGTCCGAATTAATATTCAGTGACTGAGGTATTTGGCTGTGACATATTAAGGATACTCTTAACATTCTGCGAAATACTAACACTTTTAACTGTGGGAATATACCGATCAATTTTCGATTTTATCACTACTATGAAAAATTTTACCTCCCAGGAGTTCTCAATATAAGATCAAGTGGGCCTCTAGCATGTTATTATCAAAACTATCTAAATATATCCCAACGCATGAGCCACCAGTGTAAGGGAGAGAAAATTTTAACTACGTTATAAAATTAATAATTCCACCGCATAAGCCACCAGTGTAAGGGTGAGAGAATTTTAGCACTATAGAGAAATTAAATTATTAAAGATGTTTACTGATTACTGATTACTACCGAGGTAGAAATCCTAGTATTATTAAAGTAGACCTCGTAAATTGATTACCACTATGAAGAAATACCAACAGGTAGAAGAAGAATTAATTTGGTATGCTGCCACCACCCAGCGATTGCCAGGAAAAAAAAGTTATTAGTCCCGTACAGTGAACGAAGGGACAATGAGGCCTAGGAACAGTAATCAGGGTAGCGTGAGAAAATATGAAAGCGTGAATTTTATAGATAGTAACATACCTTGCGGGCCACTCGATCTCACAATCAACTTCCCAGAGGAAGTTAGACCAAACACATAAGAAAAATTTAATTAACTATAATTTACTATCCTTAACTTACATAAAACAAAAATTTACCTTCAAACAAGAATAAGTAACTAGTACACAATTATACTTCAGTCTCTGATTCCACCAGATTAACTGAGAGAATTAATGCTCTCTTTCCACAGAATATAAATCAAACTGACTCACATATCACGGTATAAAACTTATTAATCGAAAGAATTCCACCACTGAAGTACCTTGGGCTTTACACTCAACAAGATGTTGATAATTCTGCACACAGATTAATTACTCGCCCGGTACATAAATTACATACATTAAGAATACACACAACTCGACCTCTTAATCCTACACGAGGTACACAAGTAAAGAGAAAAAGAATACTACAAAACTCTGGCGTGACTTGCATAAACCACGGTCTCAAAAGGACTCATAGTATTTCCCAGGCTTACAATTTGTCACCAAGGATTACTCAAGATTTAGTATATTCACCCCTATTTTCCATGGGTTTACACAATATCACATATCTATGTATATGATCGGTTGCACAAGTATGATTAAATATATAATATCACAACGCTTGCAATACCCTGTATGTTAGGAAAAACCAACACTACAAAACACACTCGCTTTTAACTAGAATACTTCACTTTAGGAGAAAAGGCTTTACTAAGTGGACCATTCGAATACATAATCGACAACTATGCATAAAGAAATGAACTAAGTGGAACTGTGTAAGGGCTTTGGCATTTAGGACTACGAGTCTTTTCGTAGACGGCAACCCGACTTCATGACGCCACACCAATCCTGTGGACGTCCTTCTGATATGAGATTACAGCTTGAAGTCACAAAAGAATTGGGGAAAATTATCAGACAACTTACTTTATACATATAGATAGAATGAAAACTAATTATTGAGACGTTTGGGGGGAAAACAAAGAAAAATTACTCTAGGCCCACCTGTGGACGTCCTTCTGATATGAGACACCAGCTCGAAGTGAAGGCTTGCGGCAAGGACGTCCGGGAATTTCCGCGATGTTCTCACAAACGGTTCTGGCTTCGACTTATTACTCTACAGTTTACTTATTATACAATCATCAAGGAACTTGCAACAAGGAAATTTCTCTCTCCTCTACTCAGACAAAATGACTTATGATGATTTAAATTTTGTGGCAAAAACATGGGTCTAACAGTTTAAACCGAAGCCTAAACTCACGTGTTCACATAATTATTTCCAGGCGTCGTCTTTGTCTGGCCTACGTGATCTGGCGACAGTGAAAAATAAATTAATTTCGCAGCTATCAATGACTATAATCAATAATCAGACTTTACCTAAGCACATAGACATTATTATTTAGTACAACAAGATGATAAACACAAACTCAACTACAAAATTCCGAATTCAAAGAGCAAATGCATCTCATCGCGAATTTTAATCTCGAATTAACTTTCTGTGCCTCTTTATCAAAAACAGAACATGAAATTTCGCGTCCAACTCGCTCCACACGGTCTTACATGTTAATAATATTACTCTCCTGCTACACTTTAACTAAGATCAAGCCCAAAAAATGAATTTCAAGGTCCACTTCTCATACATTGCATCAACTTAAACAAGGTCCAGAACTACACTTACACCATACATAAAACTAACCTAAATTACACTTACATTACACTTGCATTATACTTATACTAACTTATATTACACCTATATTACTTATATTACACTTATATTACACTTAAAAGTTATGCTTAAATTACGGCACTGCACTAGATCAGTCTTTGATACAAAAATCTCTTAATATTTGATTACACTTGGTTACAAAAAAAAAATTATTTGTAAGGTGTCTATGTTTTTTCAACTGATTTAGGACAATTTTGCACCGCTGAATCCGAAAATGACATCCGTTTCTCTCAATCAAGTCAGGTTTTTGTGCTAAGTTGATTTTTTAAAAATCCGATCTTCTGACTAAATCGATTAGATTTTTGTAACATTATCGGTTGATTTTTGTTAATACTGTATTTCTCGTCCGAAATAGGTTTTTAAGAGAAAAAATAGATTTCTAACACAATTTATTAAATGTTACAAAAATAGATTACTGTAAATTGAATAGCAGACATTGATAAAGGTAAGTACATGTAAATTGCATGTTACATCATCATTGTTCAAAATTCAGGGCTTGAACTTCCGTTTTTTCAAAACCCTAGAATGCTCAGCGGCAGGGATGTCTCTCTTCAGAGTTCAGCAGTAATCAGCTATCATGACTGCATCCCAGCATCCCTGATACCTGGTCTCCATCTCTTTCATGTCCTGATGGAATCTCTCCCCCTGCTTGTTGCTCACTGATCCCAGATTCTCAGGAAACCGATCCATATGTGAGAATAAATAATGTATTTTAATGCTCATGTTGCATCCGAGGTTTCTGAAAGCAGTCAGCATATTGGTGACAAGTTCTGCGTAGTTGCTGGCCTTGTTGTTGCCAAGAAAGTTCTTCACGAGCGGAACAAAGCCTTCCACGCTTCCAGTTCCTCTTCGTTCACTGAGTTTTCAAACTCTGGATCTCTGATGAGCTTACGGATTTGAGGACCATCAAAGATGCCAGCTTTCAACTTCTCCATGGTCAATCCTGGAAAAGCCTGGCACAAGTAAGTGAAGCAGCAACCATGCTTGTCCAGAGCTTTGGTGAACAGCTTGATCAAACCGAGCTTGATCTGCAGCGGTGGGAAGAGTATCCTGTCTCTGTCCACCAGAGGGTTGTTGATGACGCTCCTTGTTCTGCAAGGCACCAATTCCTCCCGCACAGGCCAGTCCTTCTTCGTGTAATGCTGAGCAGTGTCCCTACTATCCCACATGCACAGGAAGCATGGGTACTTGGTGTACCTGGACTGTTGTCCCAACAAAAAGTTCAACATCTTCAGGTCAACACAAATAAACCACTCATGCTGATCATAACGAAGTTTCACCAGCACATACTTTACCGCTTCATACTTCTCCTTCAGTGTAGTCGAGTGAGCAAGGGGTACAGAGGCAAACTGGTTGCCGTTGTGCAGCAGAACATATTTCAGCGATCGCTTGCTGCTGTCAATGAACAGTCTCCAATCTTTGGGTCCATACTGTGGCACTCCAAGCTTGTGCAAAAGCTGCGCAATATCTGTACAGTACACCATGTCCTTCTCTTCAGAGAAAAAAACGGAGGCACTCTTGATGCCTGTTGCGGTAGAAGGTGATGCGAGCACTGTCAGAGAGGAGTTTTTTTTTTTTCCTTCAATCTGGATGCCAACAGTTCGGCAGAGGACTTTGACAAGCTGAGATCGCGAACTAGATCATTTAGCTCCTTTTGGGAAAAAGGATGTGCAGCATCATCGTCAAGAACCACTTCTTCTTCTTCATCTTCTTGAACACTGGAGGAATCTTCGTCACGAATGTCAGGAAGTTCTCCAAAGACAGGTACTGGAATTTAATCACAATGAGCTACAGGACGACGTGCTGATTGAAGATCAGGATACTTGAGGCTGCTCCGGTTCTTTCTGTTGATCCCAGTCACATCAATAGCGCAGAAGTAGCAGTCAGTGCAATGGTTTGTCGGCTCCCTCCAAACCATGGGAATTCCAAACTTCAGACAACTCTTCTTGCCCTTAGTCCACTGACACAGATACTCGGTGCATGTCTTGCATACCATGTGTGGCGCCCAGGCTTTATCCTGGTCACCAAGTTGAATACCAAAATAAGCATGGTAAGCACGCTTTATGAAACATGTGACTGGATTCCTGTTAGGAACTATAGTGTATACGCCGCAGATGTAGCAGAATACATCGGGCTTATTTTTGCAAGATCTTCTGGTCAAAGCCATTTCATTCACCAGAAAAAATAAAAATACCAATTAGTCTGAAATTGGCGCATGTAAACTCTTCAGAGTTCGTTTATTTCAAGCAATAAAAAAGAATTTTGCATCATATAAAGCGAAAATACCCGTACATGTAAACAAAAACGTCAAAAACAACATGTGGCCATAGCTCAAAAAGTAGACCTGATTGAGCAAAACCAATAAGATTCTTGGATTCAGCACATCAAAATTGTCTTAAATCAGCTCAAAGAACTTAGACATAAAATTTGGTGTTGACCAGTGTTATCATTGCAGTCGAAGTTTGTGTCAACGAAATGAGCTTTGGCATTAATGAAAAACACCTGTGCATATGGTTCATTATACAGCAGTCTTCTAAAAATATGAATCATAAATACGTGTCACTTTTAACCAGTAATTGGTAACCCATTCATTCATCCTCTTTGACACAAGAAACGCGTTAGTACATCACGGGTTGCAGGCTGATCAACTGCCACACCCAAGGTACCCTCTTATAATGTACCAGGTTCATATTGTTCCACTCTCCCAGGGGCTTCAACAGCAGTAGTTCAGTACGGGAAGGACGTTGCCTAGTGAGTTGTTCTTCCTATGGTCAGCCTTTCGGTGTATATCACACAAGATCAGCTGAGATGAAAATAAGTACTGGCTTCTTAACTTCTCTGTCTTTATTTTCCAAATAATTACACTTAACCCCCCGTGTCCTGGCCGATTTTTCACCAATAACCCCCCCCCCACCAATACCGGCATTTTTTTTTGGCTCAATCCTCTGCTTTTTGAGAAACATTGGAAAATAAAAATAAAAGTGCTCACCTGAGCCTATAAGTGAGTTATTCAGTTGTCCCTCTGAACACTGGCTACCGTCTTCTCTGGAGCTGCTTGCTGCTCTCACGTTTTCTATGGTAACGGTAACTATTGCAAACCTCTCAGAATAGGTATTTATTCATTTGGTATGAATTTATATGTAGTACAAGAATATATTTGCTTTCATACAAAAATATAGGCAATATAAGTGTTGTTTCAGTCACCAAACACATCAACATATCGCACCTTCCTTGGCGACATTACCTCCTTATCACTTTTGCTCGTTTCTTCTGCTGGCACCATGTAATCTTTGTCCTCCACATTGTCATCGATTGGGGAATCACTCACGCCTTGAATTTCGTCGTTGGAGAGACTGTGGCGCGACATGTCTTTACTGGTCAGGTCACTGCTAACAGGTGAGTTGCCGAGGCAATGGCGTGCGGGGGGGGGGTCATGCGGTATCAGGCAGTGTCCCGGCCTGCCGGCAGGTAGAGAAAGGTCTCCCACATATGCCTACCAAAAATCACCCGCAAAAACTTGACAAATGTGCAAATGACGGATATCGCTGTTGCAGAATCTACCAGTACGTCAATGGATGTCAGCGTGAAAAAAAGTTCTGATGTACCCATCCATTGACAGGACATGGCGGATTAATGCTTTCCAACTTCACTTTTCACAAACACTGGAGCTATACAAACATTAATAACTGCAATTACATTCAATGCTTGACAGCAACGCTTCACTATTTTTACAAGAACTTCAAGAACACTTCACTGTTTGCCAACAACACTTCACTATTTTCACAAGTACCGATGATATACAAACTTCAATAACACTTCACTATTTGCCAACAACACTTCACTACTTTCACAAGAACCGATGATTTACAAACTTCAATAACACTTCACTATTTGCCAACAACATTCACTATTTTCACAAGAACCGATAATATGCATACTTCAGTAACACTTCACATTTTGCCAACAACACTTCTCTATTGTCACAATTACCAATAATATACTGCACTGTGCTGACACTGAACTACACTCAAACTGCACTGAAAACTTACTGACTCACTCTAGGCTCTTCCCCATCCATATATAGCCTTACATCACTCTGGAAGCTTCTACATTTCTCCACAGTTCTGGTGTATTCCAGAAAGAGAGCACCGTTACAACAGTTGCCAACTCGGAGACATCAAAACATCCAGAGTTCACCTACGCTGCATATCACTCTAAATCATTTACCATACAAACTTAAATTACATAACTTAACAAACAATCACAACAATCACATAAGTAAAACATAAAGAAAAAGAGCACAAAAATTAATGCATAACTTTCGAAACAACTACGCTCACAAACAGCAGGCAAGCTACCAACTCTGACTCGTACCGCAACTATGGTAAACATCGGGTATCAGTGAGAAACTTCTCAACCACCTAACTGCCAAATTCCTCTTCTTAACAATATGTTGCCAACATTGAGCAAGGTACGAGTGTCAGGGGGAAAATTTAATATTGTATAATTGGAGTATACAATGTATAGCTATGTGTGCTAGGAATGACTATCGAGTCATTTATTACGAGAGAATAGACTCGTGAAATCAAGTAGCGATTTCACTTTTATGCTGGATTACTTCGCCAATTCTCTAGAGTTGAGAATTTATAGACTTTCTCAACAGTACATGGCAGAGACTAAACGCTCAAGTAGGCTGTATTACAGTACTGTTGGCCTCTGAGAAAGTTAGTTTCTCCCCTTAACATTCAAATAATAATAATAATAATAATAGACAGGATCTTGGCTGAGCCAAACTCCTAGCTAGCACAACGGATTTAAGGATTAATACCCAAAAGCTGGCTTAAGTACCAGTCGTGATTAATATAAAGAGTTGTGCTGACGTGGAGTAGCAAAAGTGTACTAAATATGTGGGGAAATTAAACACGACTGTTACATTTAACAAAGCTCAAGAAAACGAACTGTAAATTTATTGAATACAAGAAAATAAATTTACATTACATGACTCCAATTCAAATCAAGAAAGGGAAATGCACTCACTCAAACACTCAGACAAATAGCTAAATAACCCAAAACTTAAGCCTAGGAAAACAAGGAAATACTGATCGGTATAGAAGACCATGCTGCTGTAGTCGATCACCAAGCTGGTGGGAGCTTCGGAAATACATGTCAATACAAGCCGAGACCTGAAATCGCTAAGAAAAGTGATCGCTCGAGCCTTCATACGGCACAACCAGACACTCCGTGACTAAGAAGCAAACTGGCTATGGTTCTGAGTGTCCGACGTGAGGAGCATGTGAAAGGGTGTGGCTGGACAACGGCCAGGGAGGCGGAAGTGATAATTCAGAAATTATCGCTCAGAGGAATGAACTGTCTGCACATAAAAACAATCACTCACGAAAGAATGACAAAAGTTTTGACAACTTGATGCGAATATAAGTACGCTAGCAGACGGTTGAGAGAATGAGCGAAATCTCGTGCATTTCAGAATCATTCGTTGCTCCCGCAAAATCACTCGATGTCACAATTTACGTTACATAATTTTACGATGTAGAAAATTCGCGACAACGAGCCTGGTGTCTGTCCATCTGAGGACAGTCAGTCCGGTCAGCATTCATTCGATTATCATGACTACCTATTCCCCTGAAGATGGGGGGGGGAGGAAGGTAGCAGGGTTCACCGTAATAACCACCTTCCCCTCTAGGGGGAAGTAGGAAGAGAGAGGAAGACAAGCAAGGGACAATAAACCCTGGCTTAAACACATAAGTATAAGACTGTCCTTTCATACCACTCTCAGCTTGATATGCGGAGTGTCTCTGAGCTTGGATGGCTGATGTAGAATAATTTAATACATTATACTTAACCCGCCAAGTCTTCCCGACGTATAATGCACATCACAACTTTCTTTCACGCTGAGACCCACTGACATGCAACGTACATCAGTCAATTGCAAGGTTCATCGTTTGCACATTTTTCAAAATTCGCAGGTGAATTTTGGTAGGCACATGTGGGAGACCTTCCTCTACCCCCAGCCAGGTGGCAACACTGCCTGACCCTGTTCAACCCCCCCCTTCGGGGGGGTGCGCGATTTTCTCGCAACTCACCTGTTAGCAGTGACCTGGCCAGTAAACAGACGTAGCACCACGGCCTCTCTGATGAAGAAATTCAAGGCGAAAGTGATTCCTGTTGTAGAGGACAAAGTTTACAGTTAGTAATGAACAGAAGTAATGACGAAGTAACATCGCCAAGTTAGGTGCAGTATGTTGATGAACAGAGGTAATACGGAGGTAACATCGAAAAGTTAGGTGCAATATGTTGATGTATTTGGTAAGGGGACAATGCTTATATCGTCTATATTATTGTGTGAAAAGCAATATTCTCATTTACTACATATAAATTCGTACCAAATAAATAAATATCAATGAGGCTGTGTGGTTTTGGATAAGTTTCCCTCGCATAGGGAGCATATTTTATGGAGCGCGGCGTGATAAAAACCGGTAATCAGGTGAAGGATCTCTTACCTGTTTGGAATATTTTTCACTTCAGGTGAGTGCTTTCTCACTGAACTTTCGATGTTTCTCACCAAAACCGAAGGTTTGAGCCAAAAAAAAGAGGTTGAAAATCAGTTGGGTTCTGGGGGTGGATTGGGTAAAAAAAGCGGTCTGGACGGGGCGGGGTAAATTTCTGCCAAAAGAGAGCATGACACAAACAAAACAAGTGCCTGGCTAAAATTACAGTGTAAACTGAACATTTCAGGAGGCAAGATTTAACTAAACTTTGTATCAACTTCATTAAAAGTGATGAAAAGAAATATGTAAGTGCCAGGTTGTCAAAAACTGGGGTTCATTTTTGGGAAAATAAAACAATGAGAGCAAATGGATTCTTCTCTGTTACATTTTTGTTACAAAGCTTTCTCAGTACTTGACTAGCGCATGATGGTATTTTGCCACATAGGTTCACACATCAATAGACAAAAATCATGGTAATTTAACACGTACTGAGGATGGAGAAGCTGCTAAACAGTGAGAGATGTCTGGTGGCAGACGATTTCCATTTGTTTTCCATTCACATCTCCAGAGGTATAAGAATTGGGATCCTCCAGAGGTATAAGCATTGGTAAACTCAGTTCAAAGGTACAGACACTGACCGTACCAAACTAACCGTGAGGATAGAAGGATGAGAACTAGCTCCCTTAACGGTCCCCAAAAGGGTGAAAAAAAAAAAAAGCTATCGCTGTTGGGGCGACCCTAAACGCTGGAGAAGAGAACCCACAAAAACACGTCTGTACTCCCCACGACCAAGCACGAAAGTTCTATCTCATGGTACACTGATGCCCTGCTGATAACCGCTCATCCATTCTAAACATTAATAATCGAACCTGCTTCACCGCTTAAGATCATCTCACCGTACAAACACCTAAAATTGGGGTTTTAGATCACAATACAATTTATAGAGACCATTCCACCCATTCAGATCTGCAAGCTGCTACCTAAATGGTCTCGAACAAAAACCAGCATCAGTGTGGTCTGTAGTAATCAGTCATACACCAATACTTTACCCAGCCTTAACCTGCCCCAAACTGACCAATTTTATACCCAAACCACCCACAGGAACCGACAAATTTTCGATTTTTTTTTCTAAAACCTCCGCTTTTGGTGAGAAACAATGAAAAATCACAAAAGAAAGTGCTAACCTACGCTCAGTAGTGGTCTGGACAGGTAAGCCTCCGTGGACCAGGGGCTCATATTCTATGGTGGCGCGGTGGAGGTGCTACATTTTCTATGATGGGGTAACTACTCGAAACTACCCATGATACCTAAATATGCATTTATTAGGTCAAAGTATACATGTACTACAAGAATATATTGGTTTTCAAACAAAAATATAGGCGATATAAGCATAGGTTCATTATGGGAACACCTGAAAATTGTAGATTACTGGCGCACTTGACTCCTTGAGACTGTTGTTTTACTGTACATTCTGTTTCTCAGCTTACATCATACCTTTCTACAATCATTATATTTTATCAACTTTCTATAACACTTATTACATATTGGCAGGCCTTACTATTATATTAAGCTTGATATTCTCGTAAGCACACTGTAGTCCTTTCTTATTTTCAACTTCGAGTATAGTATAATAGTGAGCGTAATGTTATCGCATATTTACATGGCAAGCGTGAAATTCTCACAAGCACACATTATGACATTGTATGCTTCAACTTACATTATACTTTTCCACAAAGATTATTACCATTGTTAGCAAATATATTACATGACTTGATATTATAGTGAGCACATTATTCTTGCAAGCACACATTATTGCATTCTATTTTCCAACTTTCATTTTACTTTTCCACATAGATTATTACCATTTTACTAAAGTTATCACATATATACCTGACTTAGTATTATAGTGAGTGTGATATTCTCGCAAACACACAGTATCACATATTCATTGGCCTTACCTAGAGTATACAGGTATACTAACATTATCAGTAATGTAACAGGGTGTGATACTCTTGAAACAGGCCTCAAGGCACAAGCTGACATGGTAATCGACACACTCGTATCTCGTGTCTCATCTGCCAGTGTTTGCTCTGATAGTTGAGTTGCTGCACACATGACAGTGGCGCTGCGGTCTGGGGTGGTTTGGTGTAGTGGGGATGGTGATGAGGAAGTGGCGTCCTATTAGGCATAAGGGAGTCTGGCCGGCAATGGCGGTGCGGGTGTGGGGGTGGGGCCTTTCCCTCACAAACCCCTCGAAGGTCTAGGATGTTCCTGTCATCAAGACTTGTAGGTAGTGGCAGTTGAGGACCACGATATCAAGCAGGTGGAAGAAGAGTTTCTTGTACCACTTCAGCATGGTCCTGGCACATTCCATACTGGAAATCATGGAGTCAGACTGGTCTACCTGCCTCATGTTCACATTGTAGTCCACTACTGACTCTGGTTTCAAAATGTGGGCCCTCCTCTGCCTGGTGTACTCCACGGAGTCTGTGCGGTGCATCAGGGGGAGGTGTACAGTGGACAGGAGGGAAACTTCTCTCTTGTAGTTCCATACTGTGGTGAGGATGTTATTTGCCTTGAAGAAAACCACCTCATTCCTGTCGGGTTTCCTCTCGAGTTGCACCATATGACGGCTGTTTCTCTTGATAGTGCCACAGACTCCGGTGTCGTGAAAGTGGAGGTACCGAGCGAATAGAGGGCTAGTGTACCAGTTGTCCAGGTACAAGACGTGACTACGAAGAAGGTACTCCTCTATCATGGTTTTTACCACATTCCCTGAGAGTCCTATTCTCCGATCTTCTGTTATGTCTGTCTGTGCACCAGTGTACAAGACTATATCTTGCACATAACCAGTTTCACAGTTACACATAACAAAGAACTTGAACTCAAAACGGTGTCTCTTGCTGGGTATATACTGGCAAAAGGAAATATTGGCTCTCCACAACACAAGACTCATCTATGATGAGGTCTCTGTAACGATAAAATGAGGAGTGGAAAGTTTCCTGTAGATGGTAACAAACAAGCCTAATTCTCCTCATTTTATCTGTGTTATTTACATTAATAGCGTCGTCTGCATCATAAAAGTGGAGGCGACTCAGAATGTATTGAAATCTATTTTGACTCATAACTTTACCAAAGAAAAGTGTGTAAGTAATGGAGT
>JAGKTI010029442.1:0-12660 GCA_018397915.1 Birgus latro | reverse complement strand
CTTACACCACCACCCACTCGTCTCACACCACACACCTCTTCTGCATGCCCCACCACAGCACTCTTAAACAACTGCCATTCCTCCTCCACACTGCCACTCTCCTTGTCTTTCAATGCATTCCACTTATCTCTCAATTTCTCCTGATACGCTATCATTTTCTCTCTTTTATTCAACTCACTCACTTTCAAAACCTCCCTGCCACACCTAACTCTCCTAGCTCTCACGCATCTCTTACCTACTCTCAACTTTCCCTCCACCAGGTAGTGGTCAGACATACCTCCACCCTCCCCTCTCAAAACTCTCACATCCAAGAATCTTCCTATTACATTCCTGGACACAACCACATAGTCCATCAATGCTCTGTCAACAACCCTTCCACCCTCCTGTCTCACCCATGTATACTTATAAATATCTTTCTTCTCAAACGAGGTATTCCCAATCACCATCTCTCGCTCAACACACACACCTGTCATTCGTTCCCCATTTTCATTTCTTCCAGGCACACCATGCCTACCAACTACACCTTCAACTGCTACATTTCCCACTCCAGCATTCAGATCCCCCATCATTACCACATTCACATTCGCTCCAAAGCTCTGCAAACACTCATCAGCATCATTCCAGTAAGACTCCTCTTCTTCATTCCTTTCACTACCAGGCCCATATGCACTCACAAATACCCACAACTCGCGTCCAAATTTCGCTTTCACCCACATCAATCTCGATGACACCTCCTTCCATTCAGTCACACACTGCTGTACTTCCGGGCTCACTAACAAGGCCACACCTTCTCTTGCCCTTCCTCTATCAACGCCTAACAATCTTCCATTCACACCTCCAAACGTAGACTCACCTTTCCCTTTCATCCTTTCATCTTTGTTTCACTCAAAGCTAACACATCCAACTTTCTTCTCACAAACAGTCTCCCAATCTCCTCCCTTTTAGCCTCAATCGTACTACATCCACGCACATTCATAGACACAACCTTCAGGGTACGGGGATAACTCGATCCCCCATCCCTTTCTCTGGCCTGTCTCTTTTTAGGAACTAAAAAACAGAGGAGGGGGTCCCTAGTCCCCTCACCCCGCCCCTTTTAGTCGCCTTTTACGACACGCAAGGAATACGGTGGCGGAATTCTTCCTAACACATGCTATGGTTTATTATTTGTATGGTATTTTACCTCTTTTTATTCCCCAGTCGACAGCAGTATCTTTTAATATTTTACTGTATTCAGCTCCACCTCTCATTATCTCTCAACATTCTTGGTATTCATTCTTTCAGAATTTTTTCATGGAAAGATCAAATTACTTCTCTTTCAAAAAATGCTTCCAAGAGATCAGGTGTGCTAGGCCAATTTCGTGTTTTCTTTACCCCAGCACAACAGTTTTTATAAATACAGGGTTTTTATTCGCCCTTGTGTGGAGTACAACTTTCATGTGTGGGGAGCTTCCTACATAATTCTTCTCAACAGATTGGTGTCAAAGGCTTCTCGTTTCATTAACTTTCCTCGTCTTACTGACACCTTTCATCCTCTCCCCCTTCGCTGCACTGTTGCATCTTTATCTGTTTTCTATCGCTCCTTCAATGGTCACTGCTACTCTGGACTGTCTGCTTGCATCTCTCTTTCCATAACAGTCGGCGCGTAGCACCCATCTGGCAGCATCCCTCACCCCTTAGCCTACCTGTCCAACTCTGTAAGGGTGCATTCACACAAAGGCTAAATTGTACTTCTGACGCAACCTGTCCGATCATGGAGGTTGGGATAAAAGTGAACAAAGAAAAGCTAATTTTATTGGTTCACTTCCAGACTATTCCGTTTCCACTTGCGTGTGGCAGTAAGAAACATTTATGTAGGAAATGGCCCATGAAACAATCCGTAATACTAACAGGTTATACCCTGATCTACACGATCGGATAGTTTACGTCTGATTAGGTTCAGTTCGGGCCTCAGCGTAAATGTACCCGAACGCAAGAATTAACCGATACTCCCAGACCTTCATGTATGCTACAGGTCAACTCTGAATCTGTCTTCTTCAGTCTGTTTTTCCTTCTGCCTATGACATCCAGTCTTTTAAGTGCAATATGTCCAGACATTTCAGAATAAACGAATCCTGAATTTTACATTCTGTTGTTTATATACTTATTTGTTCGTTTATTGCCCTGAGGAGAACAAGTTTCCAGGATTCTAGCCTTTGGTTCCGAAAGCATTGCACAGAAAATACATAGATACATACATACATACGTACGTACGTACGTATAAGCATGAGTACATACATACAGTATACCGTATTAGTAGACAAACACACAGGTACAGAAGGTAACCCGACACAAGACAAGCCAGATAACATGAACAGCGTTCAGCATGGGGCAGTAAACACAGCAGTTAAAACCTTCCCACCTCATGACAAACTCTTACAACCATACCGTAAACACACAACCCACTGATCACCACCATGTTGACAAACTGGCCACCACTTTACGCCGACGTGGCCACAACAACCTGCCCAATTTGGCTGCTCGGTCATTCAGGTTTTATGAATGGAGTATTGTCTGGCGGGGAGATAAGTAACATTGCCATTTTTACAGCTGACGTTGCGTCAAAGGACAATGGGGTAAGCAGGCAAGAAATAAACATCAGAGACTAATGTGATTCTTGCCTTTACTTGTACAAAAGGCGTTAACGGAGAGCCTACACGTGGTGGCGCTGTGAACGCTGGGTGAAGTGGCTGCGACGTTTACTCATAGGCCAAATCTCCCTATATTTCCCTGCACTTCGTTGTGGGAAGGACCCTGGACCGACCATGGTGAGGCCTGTATATACTACAAAGGGGCGCCGGCTCCCTACATATTGTATTCAGTGAACTATACCTATAGGACGGTCCCACAGAAGCATTTGCTTACCTATGGTCGACGGGTCTAGCCAAACTGACCGGGATTAAGCAATAAAAACAACTGGTACCGGTATAAAAACTTCAATAGAATATAGGACCTTCATAAAAACTTCAATAGAATATAGGACCTTCATAAAAGCCTTCGGCCTCTTCACAACCTATTTAAAACTTATCACTTAGAAATCCAGTGTGCAAGTTTCATTTTGCCTTTCAGAATTAAAGTCTTAATCAGTCAGATAAATATCTGTATTCCATTTTAACCCCACTCTCCGGTTCTGTATGTGCGGGATGATCGAGTCAGAATGTCTTTTTTCTTAATGTTTGAACACCAATAACATGTCTACACCAAGCAATACGATATACAGCAACTTTGAGAGAGACAGAGAGAGGAGGAGAAAATCGGAGGGTAAGAAAAAAGAGGGAAGACTAGAGATGGAGAAGGGGTGAGAAAAGACGAAAGCTGTGAGTCGTGACGCCTTGTGAGTGGGTTTCTTTTGTCTTGGGATTACCACATACTGGGGTTAAATTTAAACTGCTTCAGTTGACGCAATACTAGTTCTCTGAGCATGCAAAGCAGCTTTCAGAGACGCTACGCTTGCCAAAAGTGGATGTGAGCTTGCCTTGTGATTGTGACCTCTGTCTTATTGCTCTAAATGTCGAACCCTCCCGTACAGGTTTGTTTGGATTATGTAAGATTTATTTTTCATATCTTGACCATTTGACGCGTTTTTCTCATAAACAATAAGTACGGTAAGCCCTTTGACTGACTCATCCCTTCTACTGAGCTTGGTTAAAAGCAGGGGAGGCGGTGGCTCGATCGGTAGAGAGGTGGCTTGCAGTCCCGACGGATCCAGGTTCGAATCCTCACTGGGGCAGGGAACAGTTTAAGGATTCGAATTTCATTAAATCAGGCTTTACTGATCTACCAGAAGACCCGCCGACATGTCGTAAAAATACCCCCGCTAATACCAATACACCAGTCCTGTATGAGACAGCCCTAGCATGTATTCAATATGGACGGTGGGTGTTAGCGCCGAAGTGGTGACATGTAGAGGTGTTGGTATGTAGGAGGACTGCTGGGCCGTGATAGCAGGCTGTGAAGCCTATGCCCAGAGTCGGACACATATAAAAAAAAAAAAAAGATAAAAACTTTAGTTAAGATGTTGACGCACAGACTCACATGGGTCAGAGTATGACCTTACCTTATAAGTTTGATGTGTGTGAACATAATAACTATAAGTTATCTGCTTTTAAACAAACATGGTAAAAGGACTGAGGGTCTGCCAAAAGGCTTTCCTCATATCTCAGTGACAGAAGAAGAATAGTAAAAGTAGATGATGTATATTCCAATTTCCACTCAATTAAAGCCGGAGTGCCACAGGGATCAGTTCTGGCGCCAACCCTGTTCCTGGTTCATTTCAATGATCTCTTATCTGTCACCCACAATCCCATCCATTCATATGCAGATGACTCAACACTTCGCAGTTCATTCACACTCAAACACCCATTTACAAAGTCTGATATTTCTAATTCTCAACTCAGTACAGCCATCTCCATAAATCAAGACTTATCTACGATCAATGAATGGAGACAAAACAACAGTGTCTCATTTAATGCTACTAAAACCAAATACGACTATATACACTTTACTAATACAAAGATATTGCCAGATTCGTATATTACCTTCAGTGCTACTGATATTCCCATCTCCAAAAGTATTGAAATTCTCAGTGTCTTACTTAACAATTTCTTACGTCAGATCACTTGCTAAAACCGCCTGAAAGAAACCTGGATTATTGTACAGAGTCCGTAACTTCCTCACTGACGAGCAATTAGCTATAATTTATAAGATCCATGTGCGCTCTCAGCTTGAATATTGCTCACCTTTGTGGAATGGATGTGGAAAGGTTGCATTAAAACAACTAGACAAATTCAGAACAGGGCTGCTGGAATTATTAATAACCCTGCTATTATAAATAAACTACCTCCCCTACAGTTAAAAAGGAATGTTGTCTCCTTTGCATTATTTTACAGGTATTTTTATGGCAAATGCTCAGACGATGTTGCGTCCATTGTGCCACCTCTCCATGCCTTCCCTCATGCTACACGGGCATCTGGTAGCCCCCATGACTGGAATGTCACTCAACCATATTGCAGAACTTCTGCCTATCAGAATTCTTTTGTTCCCCGAACTGCATCTCTCTGGAACTCGCTTCCCCAGGGTTGTTTCCCCTCAAACTTCAACCTACAGTTGTTCAAGTCCAACTGTTACAGATATTTTATGAATGGAGGACGCCAGTAACTTGGTGTATGGATTTTTTTTTATCCATTTGTTTTTCTTTCTTCTGTTCTGTTATTAAAAAAAAAAATACGCACAAAATCAAGAACAAATGGAACATAAACTTTAGATAATTTAACCTAAATGCGAGGATTCAGTTTTGAGAACAATATGTCAAACGTCACATTCACCGGGCAAGATCATATATTCAACCTTATAACTCAGTTTCTGTTCCATTTGGACCAATCTTGGAGGAAAGACTGAAGAAATATTATTTGGGGCACAATATGACAAATGTCAAAGTCCCAGAGGAAGGTGAATCGAAACAGGTTTGATCTAATTTAGATCAAAGGAAGGGTTGAGTCTCAGACAAGAACGAAATAATACGGTTTTGCGGAAAATACGCTGAAGGTAACGGCAAAGTAAAATCGTCGGTCCTTAGACCAAATTAATGTAGGAGCGGTGGTTGCACTCTCTGGCCCGCATTTTCGTCGGGTAAGGAAGCTCCAGTAACACTTGTCCTAAGCGGTTTATTTTGCTTATTACACCTTTGCCATTCTCTTATGTTGTTTATGTAATTCTAATATCATCATACTATGACGTACAAAACGACAATAATCAACCGTATCCAAGAATGAATCAGTGAGGAAGAGGTGTTAGGGAATCTCCATACCCAACGAGAACACGGGTCTCTGAGTGCTCCTCCTTGTTGACACTTGTCACCACCAAAGGATATTACTGGGCTTAGAAAAGGCGTTTGCCTTTGCTCAGGTAAGGAACAAGCTTCATTAACTCCTTTGCAACGGTAATGGTAAGTGGCAATAAAATCGTCTGGCAGTGGCGAAAATTAAACTAGAAAAAGTGTTATAGAGCTAAAGCTGTTAATCAGAGTGACTGCAAATATTAACGAGGGATGCAGGGCAATAAAATGGATTATAAGCAAAAAACTGCTTAACACCCTCACTCCTTTATTCTTGCTAATTCCAGACCCTTACATTCAGTTTAAGAGACTTTTAGAACTGAGAGGGATGGCTGTAGCTTTAATTAATCTCTTCAATACGAGAGACAAAATGGGTTGAATAAAGTCGTCTAGAAGTATCACGAGTTAAAAAAAAAAAAAAAAGGTCGCAGAAATAAGACAAAGATGTTAAGGTAAATGATGGTGTGGCTGAAGAAGAATAAGGTGGAATGCTGATTAGGAAGGAAGGATAACAGAATAACCTGGACAATGTGGAGAATCATATGCTTTAATGCAAGAGTTAACCGTTACTCCCAGTCCTTCATTTATGCAACTGGTCAACTCTGGAACTGTCTTCCTCTGTCTGTATTTCCTACTTCCTATAATCTCCAGTCTTTCAAACGCAGTGTGTCCGGGCATCTCGAAATGAACGGATCTTGAATTTGGCTCTCTTTTGTATTGTTTTTGTTTATTCTTGGAAGGAACGGTTTGCGGGCCCATGACCTTTGGTTCCTTCTTCCTTGCATTAAAAAAAAAAAAAACATGGAGGGGTGCATAGTGGGTTGCTGATTAGGATGGAACGAAAGACAGCAGGTGAGCCAGGATAACTAGCAGGAGTATACCGCTGATGACTACTTAAAATGGTGTGATTGAGATCTGTGTGAGACTGGCTATAGAAACACCACACATCACCATTCCATCGCACCCCTACCTAGTCACAATCAACACCATCCCATTCTCTCGCTACTCTGAGACTGGGTCCTGTGAGAGGTGGTAGGAGAGGGTGAGGGGAAGTCTCTAGTGATAAGGTGGGGCAGGAAGATATGTGAAGAGGGTGTTCTGAGAGGGAGTGGGGGATGAGAGATGAAGTAGAAAGAGAGAATGATAAAGGAAAGTGAGGGCAGTAAGAGAGAAAGGAGTAAGGGGAGTGTGCGCGGTATGAGAGGGAGGGCTGTATGAAACACATCTCCGGAAGGAGTGGTTCGATGAAAGGCAGTGAGTATGGGGAGAGGAACATAAGAAAATACAATGGTCTTTATATGGGATAGGTCAAGAGAGTCAAACGAATATCAACTAACATAACGTACAGACAACACAAAAACAATGATCTCGGAAAGCATTAAAGCTACAGTGAACCTAAGCACGAAGTCTGAAAGCTTATGGAAAGCAACATGTGTTAGTTAAGTGATTTTTTTTTTCACCAGAGTTTTCCTGAAAGACACTAAACATCTTCATACTGAAAACTAAAACTTAGCTATCTTGAAAACTACTGAAGCTACATCAGATACAAGCAAATCGCTGGAAACCTTATGAAGAAGTAAATTATGTTACCTATTCGAGCTTTTTCTCAAAATCGCCATCATACTGCAAAAAATAAATAAATAAATGGAGCACGAAATTCATGTTATCTCGGAAATTATTAAAGCTACAGTGGACCTAAGCACATCATTATAAAGCTAAAATAACATCAGCGAGCTTCCTGTCTCCAGCAAATTCCGTACTTTCACATGTGGACGTCTGTAACTTCACACTTATCTTTTCCACGAGTCTATGAGTCGCACTGTAATTCACTATCATTCTCCCTAATATTCAATTACAAAGCACCATACTCATCATATGCTACGAGCTCTGCTTCTGATGTAGCCCAACACCTCCATTTCCTATCACCTCCTCCCCTTCCCTCCCCCTCCCTCTCTCTCTTTTTCTCTTCTCCCTTCGTACTGCATATTTACATTTCGCTGCTTCGTCGACGTCTTCAGTATCATTATCACGTCGAATTATGCTTAGAATATAGGGTAGCTCACCCCCACCGACCCATTCAAATTATCTTCATGAAGCCAGAAGATTATTTTCACTCTTGTTATATTTAGGTTTACGACTGGGCCTGAAATGAAATACTATTGCCTCACTTTATAACAGTACAACAAAGTCATAATCCTGTAGTATATTATGACACTTTATACGCGTAGAAGGAGGCTGCTCCTTGAGTCTAATCTCGCATCACCCAGGGAGGTGTTCTTTCAGTGGCGGTAATAATGCTGGTGCGGCTGGAATTGAACTGCTCTCCACCGGCGTCTTTACTGACCTTAATAGAATCCCAAGTACCTTCCCTTGGGCCCGTATTCTCGTCGGGTAACGAAGCTCCCTAACACCTTTTCCCTAACAATTTACTTTACTTATTACACCTTGCTATCCCCTTTTATGTTATTTAAATAATTCTTATATAACCATACTCGTCATAAAAAAAAAAATATAGAAGTATATTAGATCCAAAAATAAGTCGGTAAGGAAGTGGTGTTAGGGGACCTCCTTCTTAGACGAGAATACGAGCCATGGTTTCTGAACGGGTCACATCTTCCAGGTCACATCCCATCAGTATACCTTCCCTGAAAATAACCCCCGTAATCACATGTTCCGCGAAGCTTTGGTGACGCTAAAAAAAAAAAAAAAATCACATTGAGAGCACAAACGTATCACTGACGCCAGAGGAGAGGGCACTGATTAAGGAGAGAAAGGGGGGTAAAGAGAATGCCTCAGTGCTCTTTTTTGTTCTAACTTGGCCTAAAATTTCCATCTCTCCCTCTTGAATGCAAAGTTGTAAGAGGAGATTGGCACTAGATTATGAAGCTAGTCACAAAGAAGTGCTATGGAAAGTGTATAGAGAGGTAGCATTGTCTCTTTCTGCCACTGAGTTACGTGAAATAAGCTGCAAAAGGACGAAAATCTGGCCCAAGTCAGAGTAAAAACAGTAGAGATTTTACAGATACTGGAGGCCATGGGGGTGGGTGGAATGGGAGCTCAAAAGATCCAGATACAGCAAATGTGGACTGGAGACGGAGAGGTAAAATAAAGATAAATGAATGAATGAATAAAGTGATCAGGGCACAACACTCTAAGGACCAACCAAGTAAGTAAGGCATCTCTGAGGATTTACCTGGGGAAGAAGGGGAGGTGAAGGGGTGGAGGGGTGAGACACAAGAGGACACGATTTACTCTCTCTCTCACACACACACACACACACACACACACACACAAGGAGGCGCGCACGCAGAGAGAGAGAGAGAGAGAGAGAGAGAGAGAGAATGGTGATACAGAAGAGATGTATGGTAGGATACAGCAGGATAAGGAGAGATAGAACGTGACTGGATGAAGAGGAATAGGGTGGGGGATAGCAGAGGATGAGGGTGTGGTGGGTAGGTTAGGGTGGGCCAGGGTTGGACGGGGTAGGATTGAGTGGGGTGCAACAGCTCGGGGCGGCAACCAACTAAGATATTACCGATACCATTCAGTGTTACAGGTTTTGCCTCCAATCCTGCACAACTTGTCGGACAGTGAGACAGCTTCCAAGAATACTTACTCCCTCGCCACTAACCCGCTTCCCACTAACCTCTCATCCCTTAAAAACATTCTGATTTAAGTTCCCCAAAAAAGGCCGATTTGTAAGCTAAAAACCATAATCTTGGGGATAAGTTATGTTTATAGATCAAAGACTAGCCCACAAATCACAAACAAAGATTAAGCGGAGAGTCTTTCTACTGGCTTGAAATAAATAGCCAAGTGACATGGCTATTCAGTGGCTTAGAAACTGGACTATTCTAAGGCTGCTAGGTTGTCAGATAATCCGACAAGAAACAGCAGTACACTTACAAAGATTAAAAAAACAGACGCCATCTTATTCGACTAAAAAACACTGAAGTACTAGGGAAAAGAACAGCCATGAAATTCCACGCTAGTAAATGCAATTAACAGCTTTTTATCCTTATAAAATGTTCCTATATCATCATATTTAGAGGACTTATATCATCACGTGCATATATCGTTACCTGTATGGTTCTGCTGTGGGATATACTCTCCAGGGTATCTTTCAGTACAGTCATAGTCATGGTGCCCATTCGAGGAAGATGGTTCAGCTTTTCACATGTACTGGAACCTTAAATCTTCCACCCGACGATAAACATGTTAAGACTAAATCAGCCGCCATCAAATCCCCATTACGCTGCCCATTAACCCATCCTTAATATACTGGTGGGATTATCAGCATTAAAATATGGCTCCAATAGTCGAGTCCTAAAGAATATCCCCTTTCATCACTGAAGGGTTTGATGTGTGTATTATTGCTGATTTAAGGCGTAAGGTGGGCATAATTCAAAGCCTGACACCTGCCACAGCTTGCCATCCCATCTCATCGATATCCCGCTAACGATGCCGCTAAACACACCCTTTGCAGGCTACCGAGGTGAGGTCACCGCTAAATCTAACCGGCCTCTGAGGTAGATTAGGTAAGGATGGGATAGGGAGTAGGTGAAAATTAGCCCTGATAAAGACAAATATCTTTAGTCTTCTGGAAGTAATTTGGAGGCAAGACGAGTTAAGGAAGTCATAGGGAAGGGATGGCATGCACAGCAAAACTGTGTAGCCTCACTCCACAGCAGGATACTTTATGAAACCCAGAAATTCAAAGCAAACGCAAATGACACCATACTTGCCCCTAACATGACAAAGAACACCTCTAACAGTCGCACTCACCTCTTAAGTATTCTTAGGGAAAAAGATACAGTAATTTTTCATGAGGGTCCCCGTTCCTCGCTAAAACCTGTCTGGGTGGAGGTCTAATACTGTGTAAAATTTTGTTTACCGTAGTTAAAAAATAAAATCGTGTACATTGACATGAGGGAGGTATATGAGGGAGGGGGGAGTGAGCTGGGGGGAGGGTAGACAAATGGTTGGTGACATAGCGACTTGGAGGAGTTTTGTCTGCGGCCACCCTTTGCGAGATTAGGGCATCGGGCTATAGACAGATAGATAGACATTGACAGTGCCTCCCCCCGTTCCATTCGTAGGTTGAGGAGACTCCCACTCTGCCTAAAAGCTGGTGTAGAGATCCACCATTGTGCAAGATAACATTTTCCTAGATGAAATATAAAAACTATGTCACTGCGTGTGGCCGTTGCCCAAGACCTCTGGGGACATTGGTGCAACTTTTAGGTGTCTCTCCATAGCACTGCACAAAAATTCACAAGACCTCTGGGGACATTGGTGCAACTTTTGGGTGACTCTCCGTAGCACTACACAAAAATTCATGTTTCTCGATAAAAGCATTAGGGTTGCTGCTTTCAGGAGTCTTCACCCCCCCCCTCCCCTTCTGCGGCACCCTGCCTCAAACCTGGTCCGGGCGGTGGTCTACCACTGTCCATAATTTCGTTTTCCCAAAAAATATGCAGACTTGCATACCGGCCACGGCCTGGACCACGAGCTCCCACCCTACCAGTGAGAGGTGGCCTTCAGGGGTCCTATCCTACCTGAAGAGAAAGAAGCTGGAGCAGGAGAGGAAGGAAAGAGATGGAAAGACAATACCCTCATCATCATCATAATCTTCAGTTTCACAATTTCCACATATTCACTGGCTGAACAGGATCTAGAGATTGGATATGGAGAACACAACAGTAAGCGACATGCCAAACAAAAATGCGCAGCAGATTGGGCCATATGTCCATTCACTGATCATTCATGCCTTACAAATTCTTGGCAATGCATCACAGGCGAAAAAGTTAAAACAAACACTGCATAATTCATCTGATTGAACTATTCTCTGGCCAGGTGGTGATGGTGCAAAGGATGAAAAGCTGTGCATAAATACTGCAGTTTTACTGGATGCTTCAAAGCACTGGTTAAAGAGTACCGCTGCCGCTTATATGTGTTGTCCTGCCAGCCACACCTGTAACTCCCCAACAAGTCAGGCCTCATTAGCAACCATCAACATCCCCCTACCATCATGGAGCCGGCTTCGTTAACAAATAAGCAACTTCAAACCGGCAGTGGCGCGTTAACAAATAAGCAGCCTTTCATCTGTAATGAGAGGCGCGTTATCTCTGGATTCCTCCTTGCCTTCCCTGTGTGCCGCCTGGTCAGACCAACACACCTACAATTAGGTGAGACCTTTGCTGATGCCGCCTGTGTGCTGCCCAGTATAGGAAGCCACTACACCACATGACATAATATCACAAATTAGTGAACCTTGACTAAACCTACTCAGTTATTTTACTGCCGCATGCATTGCCCCAGACTTCAAAGTGATCAAGAGAGGAACGTTTACAAGTCTCTCTATGACCAATTATCTCTATTGTCTTCCAAACAAACAAACTTTTCTCACTTGTTTAGTTCTTTACTCAGTATTTCTATCAAGAGTAACACCTGATAATAACAGCGATTATTTGAAAAACATACGTGGTAAAGTAATACTAATGACCATTGCTGCTTAACGATAACAGAAACTTAAAAAGATGACATCGCTTCAGATACATATGCATCGTGGTCACACCGATTCACAGACACATGTAAATTAACTATATCTGATTGCAAAATCCATCATCTTTGATTAAGCAACTGGTGTCTTCATCCATGACACATGCTGTCTCCCAAGGTACTGAGGAAACAATAAATACAGCCTCTTGCCCTAAGCCCAGAGAGGCGGCAGCAAAAAAATGTCTAGGAGGCTGGGACACACACACACACACACACACACACACACACAC
>JAGKTI010029440.1:0-12661 GCA_018397915.1 Birgus latro | reverse complement strand
CGGAATCAACGGGAGCAACGGAAATTAACACGGTGCTATTAATGGTTACCACGCAAACGGCAATGGACTTAACGGTAATGGAGTAACCAACGGCAACGGAGCAATCAACGGTAACTGTAATGGAGTAATCAACGGTAACGCAGCAATCAACGGAAACGACTATATTAACGGTAACGGAGCAAGCAACGGTAATGGAGTAGTCAACGGTAACAGCTATAATAATAGCAGCGGTAACGGAGCAATCAATTGTAACGGTAATGGAGCAATCACACAGGTTCGAATCCTCGCTGGGGCAGGGAACAGTTTAAGGATTTGAAATTCAGTAAATCAGGCTTTACTGATCTACCAGAAGACCCGCCGACATGTAAAAATACCCCCGCTAATACCAATACACCAGTCCTGTATGAGACAGCCCTGGCATGTATTCAATATGGACGGTGGGTGTTAGCGCCGAAGTGGTGACATGGTATGTAGGAGGACTGCTGGGCCATGATAGCAGGCTGTAAAGCCTATGCCCAGAGTCGGACACATAAAAAAAAAATCAATGGCAACGGTAACGGAGCAATCAATGGTAACGGTAACGGAGCAATCAATGACAACGGTAATGGTTATTCTTACGGTATTGGTAACAGATACGGGCTAACCAACGGTAATGGTGCGGTCAACGGTAACGGAGCAATCAACGGTAACGGCTATACTAACTGCAACGGTTACGGAGTAATCAACGGTAATGGTGCAGTCAACGGTAACGGAGCAATCAACGAACGGTAACGGAGTAATCAACGGTAACGGAGCAATCAACGGTAACGGTAACGGATAAATCATTGGCAACCGTAATGGTTATTCTTATGATACTGGTAACGGAAACGTACTAACCAACGGGTAATGGTGCAGTCAACAGTAACGGAGCAATCAACGGTAACGGAGTAATCAGCCGTAACAGCAATCAACGGTAACGGTAACGGAGCAATCAATGGCAACCGTAATGGTTATTCTTATGGTATTGGTAACGGAAACGGACTAACCAACGGTAATGGTGCAGTCAACGGTAACGGAACAATCAATGTATGGTCTATAGTAACGGCAACGGTAATGGAGCAATCAACTGTAATGATAATGGAGTAATTAACGGTAACTGCTATTCTTACGGCACTGGTAACGGACTATTCAACGGTAACGGTAACGGAGTAATCAATGGCACCGGAAACGGCTATTCTTACGGCATAGGTAACGGAAACGGAGTAATGAATGGTAATGGTGCAGTCAACGGAAATGGAACAATCAACGGTAATGGAGCTGTTAATGGTAACGGTAACAGATACACCAACGGTAACGGAGCAATCAACGGTAATCGCAATGGATCAATCAACGGTAACAGTGTAATCAACGTCAACGGGTACACCAACGGTAACGGCGCCATCAAAGGTAATGGAGCTGTTAATGGTAATGGTTACTCTTATGGCAACGGTGCTGTCAACGGTAATGCCAACGGTGACATCAACGGTAAAGGTGCAATCAACGGTAACGGTGCAATAAACGGTAACGGTATCAATGGTAACGGTGCAATCAACGGCAACGGGTACACTAAGGGAAACGGTGCCATCAACAGCTACAGTGCAATCAACGGCAACGGTGCAATAAACGGCAACGGGTACGTTAACGGAAACGGCGCCATCAACGGAAACGATAGAACAAGCCTCGGTAATGGCTTCCCAAACGGTCTTAACGGTAAAGGCATCAACGGAATCAATGGTAATGGGATCAACGGCTTCGTGGACACCATCACCGCGTTGAGCTCTGCCATCGGGGGGGGGAGGGGCGGCGTTGCAGGCGTGGACTATCCCATCCTCATGGTACTACATGCTTATGGCAGTTCTTCACGGTACTTAGCCAGCCTTTTCACTGCACTGGGTATAGCAGGGCCAGTACACTTTTCTCGACACCATTTCCAATTTCCCAACACCAGTAATGCCCTGAAATCTGAGTGTAGCGTGAGGATACACTATTATGCTTACTGTCTAGGGTTTGTATATTTAGCCAGTTCCTTCACTACATCGGGGTCAGCTACACCAATACACAGATCCCTGAATACCACGCTGATACTACACCCAGGGTAGGTTAGGCTATTATAAGTTATCACGAGAAGGAAAGTAAAAATATCGACCAATTATAATAAGTATGGGATATAGGACGTTTGCTCCTCATCACAGGGATAGAAATTTGCAGGTTTCACTCCTATACGTTGTGGTTAGAGGGCGGCACGCTCTCAAATGGAGATCTGCGTCTATGAGTTATTAATATCTTACCTCTCATAGGACAGATTTTGAAGAGATGAACACACCAAAATTTGTCTCATGTCCAATTCCATCCGAGTTCAAAATGACGTTCAATTTTACTCCAAAAATGCTGTCCAATAGATTCTGAAGTCGTTGTGCACTGAAAAGTGAAACAAATGAGCTAGCTTACTTAAAGACATTCCCTTCTCTCTCACTTTGGCCATAAATAAAGCTGCCTCTGGTAAAATCTACAGACACATTACAAAATATAAAGCTTTCCAACTGAGTCTGAAATCCTTGGCCACTGGAATGTGAAAGAAATGAACTAGCTTACTGAAAAACATCCCCTTCTCTCTCACTTTGGCCATAAATCAGTCTTCCCATGGTGAAATCTGCGTCTGATCCAACGATTACACTAACCTTAAAATCATGCAGAGAGATCGAAGTCATGGCACGTATATATCAACTTTCTCTTTCACCTTCAACCTAGATTTCCAAACAATACAGTTGCTCCCCCTGACCTGCTTAATTCTCTCTCCATTCCTTCTTCCTGTAAGCCGAAGGTGATTACTGGGGCTTCTTCCTTATCCATTTCCACTACTCTTAATACTTCTTGGTTTTCTTCCTTCACTAAACTACTACTATTCTACTACTACTACTTCTACTTCGCTTTCTTCTTTTTCTCCTCCTCCTCCTCCTCCGTCTTCTTCTATACTACAACTACTACTGTTACAATTTCTTTTTCTTGTTCTTCTTTATCTCCTCCTCCTTCCACTACTACTACTGTCGTAACTCTAAATATTAGTAAACTCTAGCATATATAACTTGTATATTATAGGAGGCTAGAGAAAGTGAGAGAGAGAGATAAAGAAGTGGAGATACTGCACGGTGTTACCTGATCAGCCCAGGAAGTAACAGACTTTACACTTTCTACCGTGGGAAGCTATCACATACATACATACATACACATATACAGTGTTCTAGAAGGTTCGGGGCATGCTTAGTACACGTGACGAGAGTCTACGAGTTTACATTATCAAAACTGATAAAGAAGCAACGCTACAATTGAAGTAACGAGTTTATACGCAACATACGTCCCTAATCACGTCTCTACAAGCAGCTCTACAAGCAACTCAAGAAACTACAATTCTACGACAACAAGCGAGTATACGGCAAGGAGAACGAGTTACGAGGAAGAAACAACCAAACGAAGTAGCGAGAGGACTTACGTACCACGCCTACAATTCTACAGTGAAGTTCATAAGCAAGACGATACGGTAACCAAGATCAGCTTCATTTCTGCAATTGATTCTACATTATCAAGACACAAGACAAACGATCCTCCAAATTTTACGACGACCCAGTGAACTACGATTATCAAGACTGTAACGCAACAAGCAAACAAAACAATTGACTCAACCCCACAACTTACATACACCCCACCCTCTCTCCAACCCCAACCTACCCCACTTAAGCGAAAAGGGCGAGTACAACTTCTACCCCACAACTAGACAAACCCCCACCAAATCCCACTTAATCCCCAACCACATTACGTCCCAAACCACCACACTAACGCAGAGCTGACAAGGTCAAGACGAGGCAGCACACCAAAGCTCTCACTCACCACTCATCTTACTCATCGTTACTCTTCATTACTCAGTTCCCCACCACGGCTGCCAGATTGAGAAGTCGCTGACCTAAGGTTTTGCTGAGGAGCCAAGAACTACCACAACACTGCGTCAGACAACCCGTGCCTGACACCAGCAACTCAACACCTGCACCACAACTACACACCACTCCCACCACGATAAAAATTTAGTAAGTTACACAGTTTCATTTATACAATACACAGTGATAGACAAAATCTTCTGCTCAAACAAATAACACGTACTTTATAGTTACAACTTACATTAAATGCCTACTTCAATTAACTACATTATCTCAATCAATAAGTGCTTGTACTGTACAGGTTTATCTGGAGCCTATATGAAGTTGCAGTGATGATGAATGTCATGATTCTTTATGATAGCCATTTCACAAAGGACTGTTTCAGTAGGGTGAAACGTGAAAATGTACGCAGGACAAAGGCGAATAGCATGTAAGGATGTACCACACTTTCGTTCACTCATAGATTCACTGGCGAAAGTGACAGTGTCTTGCCTTTTGGAGACCATAAAGAGTTCGGTGTTTGTGATGATGTTGATGATGACCAAGGTGTCATTATTCCCAGAGGGAAAAGGGTATATCTGATAGACTGTGAACATATCATCTGTTATGAATTGTACATGCACTATTACTGATGTTGGAGTTAAGAGTTGCTTCTAGGTATGGGTAGGAAAGCATAAGGTTTCTGCCCTGGAATAACGGCTTCAAACTATGGTTATGTATGCCTTAGCTGATGATCTGACGTAGGTCATGAAGTGGAAGTAGATTAATGGTGACTTTGCCATCCCTTGCATTTGCAATAGCTTTCATCGTTGTCTGATAATGAACTCTAGTGTTTTCTAACTGAAGTAGTATTATGTCGATATGTTCCATGATTACTGAGAAGTGTTTGAATAGTGTTAGGTTACCCTCTATGGCATTTATGAAACCAATCACGAGGACAACTGTTGCAACGAATAAATATTGGTTGTTTTTGTAAGATAATGGTAACTTGAGTAAGTCAACCGCGACCACGTCCCATGGCTGATGTGGTACGGGATAAGTACCTATAGGTGCAGGTGACGATGTGTAACCCTTGTGTTTCGCGCATGACATCTGTCAATATGACGGTGTATATCTTTTCGTAGCGTTGGCCAGTAGTATGACAGCCGGGCTTGTTTATCAGTCCTATCTTTACCAGGATGACCTGAACGTGGACTATCATGTATCGTTGTTAATACTTGAGGAATCATATCCCTAGGTGCTACTAATTGTTTATTATTTCTTCGGTGTTTCGGTTGTCCTGGGTTGATCCTGTACAAGGCATTATTGACTATTGTGAATTGAGTGGTGTATATAGCTTGGGTAATTGTATGTCATCGCCATTTTCTAATTTATATATGACTTTAGACCATGCTGGATCAAGTCTTTGTGCTTTCGCGATTTCATCATGGTTTGGGATGTCTCCTTTGAGATTTAATGCCGCAACATGGATTGCTGTCGGGTTTCTAGACAATGCATCAGCAATCGAGTTGATTTTGCCTTGTATGTAGTGAATATGTACACTGTAGTTGTCAATGGTACATTTCCATCTTGCTGTCCTCCCAGAGATGAGTTTTTCTTGGAACATACCCACGAGCGGTTTATGGTCGGTGAATAGGTGAATTTCGTAACCATATACCAAATCTCGAAACTTCTGTAATGCAAAGACCACAGTAAGCGCCTCTAAGTCTGTAGTGCAATAATTTTTCTCTGCACCTTTTAACTGTCTGCTTGCGCATGTAACTGGATGATTCTTTTTACGTGTATCTTCTGGCATCAATACTGCTCCTAGTCCTTTGTTGGACGCATCTGTACAAACTATAAATGGTTTTGTAAGTTTATCTTGCAATTCATTAAGTGCTATTTTTTGTTCCTCTCCCCTCAGGAATATGGCATCCTTTTTTAGTAGAGTGAACAGCGGTTGTGCTACTTGAGAGAACTGGCTAATAAAGGAGCGGTAATATCCTGCTAGCCCCCAAAATTGTCTTACTTCGTCTATGTTCGCTGGGTCGGGGAAATCCCTAACTGCTTGTATTTTGTCGGCAGACGTGTGAATGCCTTGGGCATCTAATGTATGGCCTAAGAATTTTATAACCTTGAAGCAAAATTTGCATTTAGACAGCTTAATTTTTAAACCAGCATCAGCAAGCTTTTGTAAGAGTTGGTCTGATTTCTTGAGGTGTTCATGAATGGTTCTGGTAGCTATGATAATGTCGTCTAGATAGACAAATATTCCTTTCCCTAGCATTCCAGACAACACGTAATTCATTAGGCGCTGGAACGTACCAGGTGCCGTCTTTAAGCCCATTGGCACTCGTTTGTATTGGTAATGCCCTGTATTTGTGGAGAATGCAATGTATTTACGTGACTCCTTATCCAGCGATATTTGGTAATATCCATTAACCAAATCGATTGTGGAAAATACATTATTTTCGGGCCCAGTATTTTGTAGGACATCCGATAACACCGGCATTGGAAATCGGTCAGGTATTGTATGGGTGTTTAGTTTACGAGATTCAACCACCGCCCGCATTTCTTCGTTTCATTTGGGCACGAAAAATAATGGGGCATTCCATGGGGAGACTGAGGGCTAAATAATACCCAGTTTTAGTATTTCATCAACATATTGGTTTGCAAGGGTACGTTGTTAATGTGGGACTCTATAGGCTGGTACAAAAATAGGTTGTGTCTAGAGGCACGTTGATTTTGTGATTAACCAGGTTAGTGCACCCTAATTGTTCTCCAGGTAATACTACTGTGTTACCATGTTTTTCCAAAAGGTTTAAGAGATCGTGTTGTTCATCAAATTCTCCTGAGTGAACCAAATTTTCTTTCATTCTTTCTCTGTCCGTAGATTTTATCTCCCCTGTTGTCCCGGATACTACTATTTCCATTACTGGGCCTGGGCATTACTCTAAGTTGACTAGACTAGTCCCTTTTTCATCCGTACTTCTCCATTCATGTGATTAATTGGGAACACTTGAGTTTGCCCATCGTTATCCACCGGACATAGTGCGTTTTCTATTGACACTCCTTTCACTTTACATGATTCCTCTAAGATGTGGACATTACTATTCTTTAGTTTATTTTTAATGGTAACTTTCATATAAGAATAAGGTGGAAGAACTATTTTTACTGGTGAGATGGGCGGGAAAGACTGATGAATTATGATCGTTACCCAGTTCTCTAGTCTGGGAGGATGTGGGCAGTGTGAAGGCATCCTTACCATCGTCTTTTTGTTTGTTTCTGTTTAGATGTTTAATATTACCAATTCTTTTTGGCTCTCTGCTATTGGTAGGTAAGAAATCTGATGATACTTCCTCTCTCAATTCATTATCAAACTGTATCCCATTCATTTGTGGGAGTAAAATCATTTTCTCTGTTCTCATTGATTGTAGGCCTTGTAGCATGTTAGCTTTCATTGCTAAGTTTTCTGCTGTATAGAAAATAGCAGAAATTTCTCTTGTAGTCTCAATGAAACTGATGTTTAATCGTATCATGATTTTTACAGCAATTTGTTTACCATTTACAACATATAAGTGTAAATCAGATTCTTCTAGGAAAGTTATTTTCTCCTTATTTCTAAAAATTCTATCTAATTCTTCTTGTGTTATTAAATTCACTGGAAAGCCTGTATCCAAGAATAAAGAAATGTGTGTTTTCACATATAGCTGGCATCAAGATACAATCATTTCCCAACATAACTCCTTTGTGAGCTGCACGCTTGCTATGTGACTTAGATTTGACTGTATCTATGATTGGTCGTTTTTTGTTGTGGCTTGTCCTCCCCCCAACTTAAAAATAGCGACCAATTTTTCCACAGTTTTACAATTACAGGTCCAGTGACTCTGCGCCTTATGATGGTGAAAGTATGTGTCTAGACCTTGGGTCTTTTGTTTATCTTCTCTATGTTTTATGTAGAACTCATTTTTTGAGTGTCCAGGATTTGCACAGTAATAACATAGAGTGGACCTATCTTCCGATTGTGATCCTCGAGATGACTTCCCATACTTAGGTTTGTCTGTGGCATGGCTTCTGCTAGGACTGCGCGCAAACTTATGGGACTGCCTGTAGCCTGGCATTTGTGAGCGATGCCTCACGGTTTGCGGCTGTTTGTTTTGTCTGGTTTCGGGTCGTGACCGATTTTGTTCTTTGTTTGGGGTAGTCGGTTTCACTGCTGACACTGTTCCTGTAATTTTCATTCTGGTCATGCTTGATTGTGCTTCAGTAATCTCTGCCTTGCTACAATTCATCTCTACCTCGTTCACGAAATCTAGTAAGCACATTCCTGGGGTGTACGGAATAGTCTTCGTGATTCTGAGGGTCCTATCTGATAACGTACACAGTGCAGTTACATAGCCAAGGATGTCTACGACATGCAATGGAGTCATTTTGCCATCAGGTGTTACCCAACTGGATTTCTCTATGGTGGCTAACAATGTTCTTTTAACTGTAGAATCATCTGCTGTTATTTCACCTAGGACAGAATTAGTTGTATGTTCTCTCATAAGATCCACAATCTTATGTAATTCTGGAAGTATACCTGGCAAAAAATTTATACCTCCAGAGAATTTCTTCAGAATTTCTGTCTTATACTCTTCATATGTCTTAGCTCGTAGGAGTTTATCTGATTATAGCAAATCTCCGGCCGGACACCTCTCATGGTTAATCCGAGATGAAAGTATGGCAATTTTTTCACTCTCATCTGTTACATGTCTCTTGACAAAGATCTGTTCGCACTCGTTTAAAAGCGACATTACGTTGATGCGGTTTTTCTGTGCCTGAAAATTTTGGGGTGGTTGTGTCTTCATGGCAAACGTATACGTGAGGCGCGGATGGTAGTGCTGTGTTTGTGGCATCGCTAGCCATGTTAGTTGGTTGTTTGGTTAAGTCCACCTGTAGTTCCTTATCGTTATGTGAAGGAATAGTTGAATATGTTCTACCTGATCTGTGAACTCTCCTTACTAGGTTTTCGTACGTATGTATGACAGCTCTAAAGTCGTCACTGTTTACATCCAAAGGGGGTTTCCATTCCTCTTCACCATCATCATCATCACCATCACCATCAAATTCACTATCATCATCTATTTCGTTATCTCTACTTTGTGGGGAATGTGGTGTGATTCGTTCTTATCCCTGTTGCTCTCCTGATTGTTCTAACCGTGAATCGGTATTTGATAGTCATTGTGAATTGGCATTCGTTACTAATTGTGCATCGGCATTTGCTGATAACTGTGTTTCGTTTGGCACTAAATTTGGTGGGGATGAGAATATGCCAGTCATATCAGTCAGATAAAAGAAACTCATTTTCCAAAGGAATGGTGTTATGATTTTTTTTTTTTTTAATGTGTCCGACTCTGGGCAAAGGCTTCGGGGCCTATGTCTTGGGAGCAGTAGCCTATCTCAAGGTCCAGTAGTCCTCCTACACCTCCACATGTCACCACTTCGGCGCTAACACCCACCGTCCATATTGAACACATGCTAGGGCTGTCTCATACAGGACTGGTGTATTGGTATTAGCGGGGGTACTTTTACGACAAGTCGGCGGGTCTTCTGGTAGATCAGGAAAGTCTGCTTTTATGAAATTCAAATTCTTAAACTGTTCCCTGCCCCAGCCAGGATTCGAACTTGGTCCATCAGGATTGCAGGCCGCCTCTCTACCGATTCAGCCATGTGTTAACTATATAGGTGAAAAATGAATATTAATAAAGAAAAGATGGTAAGATTGAATATGTGTACATATAAATAAGTGACGAAGGTTCTGTACCTAATTCTAAGCTCGGGAATTAAATGAGTAAATAAGTATGATCACACACACTTGAAAAATAGATGATGGTACTTGGTGATTCAGGTCTGGCATGACGGAGGAAGTCACTCAGCTTGTTGATCGATTAGGTTGATTGAAGGGAATTCTCAGATCAGGTTGACTGAAGGGAATTCTCAGATCAGGGCTGATTGAAGGACTGATCGACCTCCCATTCTCGAACCTCACCTCACCGGACAACGTCGATTTATCCCCCCATTCACTGTTGAAGGTAAATGAATATTAGTACTAGTGAGCAACAGTGGTAACAGTGGTGAGTTAAGTGCCAGGCTGGTGATGGTTGTTGGCATCGGCTGAACTCTTCACCTAAGCCTCAGCGCTGCGACAACAAAAACGGAGAGTGTTTGAAGAGTGGGTTGGGGGGGTTGTGAGGTGTGGGGGGTTGCGAGTTATGAGTTATGAGTATAAGTCGTCTCGTTTCCTCGTTTGCTGTATAATCACTTGTTGCTTATAGTTTTGTTTTTTTGTTGCTCGTTGGCGTCGGTCCTTTCGTTTGCTGGTACCAATAATATGTAGATCTTGTAGCGTATTGGGCTGTAGTAGACTCCGAGCTGTAGTAGATTTGAAAGATAACCTGTTCCCTTGCGATCAGTGATAGGAGAAGTTAAAGATGAGTCTGTGGTTGACTGTAGATTTATTTTCTTCAAAGGGAAAACTGAGATTAACACTGAGTGTTAATCTGCTAGCTAACTCTCTCTCACAACTCTTCTAGTTAGACCCCCTCTCCTGCTTCTCCAGCTTCAAACCCGAGCTCCTCTCTCCACGGTCTCTCTCCTCATTCTGATCTTGATTCCCCTTCTTTCTGGTGTAGGAAGTGCCTGCCACGTGGACTGGTCGTCAGTCGAGCTTCTAGAAGCCTGTATGTGTGTATGTATGTAAGTATGAATGTTCTTCTACCGTCAGCTTCCCACAGTGAGGGAATTTGTGAAGCTGTTTCCTGTTGTTGGTGAGAAAGGAAGTGACGTGTCGTTTCCTACTGTATCAGCCTGACTCAGCTTCTATGCTTCTAGCTATTATTTATGATATTTTATATTCCTTTCAGAGAGACTTGTCAGTGTAGTAAGTTTGGAGACAGCCGCCATTAACTCCTTTACTACTAGTGAGGTCAACTATACACCATTTCACCGAGTCTGGCACCATCAGTGATGTCCTCAACACCTGTAGCATTGATAAAGGACGCCAATACTGGATATACCTTTTTATATCGCATTTATATATTGGTTCTCAAGGTAATAGATAGAGGTTCACCTAGGGCAGAGGATTTACATCAACGCTACAGACGTTGAATACATCACTGATGGTGCCAAACTTGGTGAAATGGAGTATAGTTGAATTTGGCAGTCATTTTGGTGACCTTGACCTTCACCCCGAGTGCCCATTTTCGAACTCGTTCGAGATTTTGGCCATATCTTGATACCCTGAAAGTGATGATAGTTCAAGTCGGTCATGAAATATCTTGCTTACCAACACACAGAGCCAGCCAGCCAACATCACACTTGAAAACATTACCACTCTGCCCGCTCTGCAGCGTGGGTGGCAAAAATATCCACAATCATTCCGTTTAAAATCTTTACACCGCGCAATAGATAGCAGGTAATTAAGTTACACAGGTGAGGCAAGAGAAAGCACAGGTGTATTGAGGTAATTGTGTTACCTGGCATCATTTGAGATGACAGGGGTAAAGAGAGTAGTGAGTGATGCTTGGTGTGGTTGCCGCGCGCGCGCGTGTGTATATGTTTGTGTGTGTGTGTGTGTGTGTGTGTGTGTGGCGGGGTATGTGCTGGTGGGGAGGGTGGATGCAGGGGTTGTTTGTGTGGGGTTGTTTGTGTTATTTGTGTGTGTGTGTGTGTGTGTGTGTGTGTGTGTGTGTGTGTGTTTGATAGAAAAATGTTCATTGTGATCTACGTCCACATCACATGAGCTACGGATTCATAGAAGGATACGGAAGTTGAGGCGAGTGTGGGTGAGGAATATCAGTAAGTTTGAGGGTTAATGAAACATAAATTTCTCCAGTTCTGATCATTAAATACAGACAGAAAACAAAGGTGTAAATTGGCATAGTCTCTGGAACACCGTAAGTCAGTCTTATTTTGGCTATGCTGTTCGAGGTGTAGGAGCCCGAGGTTAGGTACCGTAACACAGAAGAGTAGAAGAAAAACGTGTACTCGTATCATTTGTGGCATCACATTATCCATAGAGTTTACTGGTGATTTTTAGACGTTCGGGCCCCTATATTACTGCAACCTGTGCTTTGAATCACTAAAGGACCTGTTCTTATTATTAAACATTTAATGGTAACGATGACAGGGTGGAAAGGATATACCTGGTCATAGAAGTTAATACTAAAATGGCTTTTTGGGAGGTCTCAGATATGTGGCGGAGCACTCAGCAATGCAGGAAAATTGTCCAACAGGCGTGATTGTTTCCGCCAGGTTGAGAAAAGGGGAGGGATTAAAATTCTCATGCCAAGAATATTTTAAGTGCAGCTGAAAAATTTATGGGAGGGAGGGGACTGAGCAGCTTGATGGAACTCAAATAAATGAACCCGGATGAAAGGAGGAAAGGGCTATAGGAGACTCTGCATTGCGACAGAGGGTGGAGACCTGTGATTCCAAGTCCTTTGAAACCGGGTGTCGTAATTTTGCTAGCTTAGGAGACCATAACACAACCTCCACAGTGATTTAATGTGCCTGTTTCCCCTTGGTTTTCTTACATGCGCGTTTTATCTCAACACACCTTACAAGAATGAAATAAAAGGTTGTAGTAACTGACCATTCTGTATGCAGAAACAAATTGACATATTTTTCCTCGAGTCTCCCTGCTGTCCAAACTCCCTTGCTATGGACTAACGTCTTTTGTTCCTCTGCTTGCCTCA
>JAGKTI010029439.1:0-12661 GCA_018397915.1 Birgus latro | reverse complement strand
TGGAGGGTTAGTGTCCCTCCCTGTAAAACAAATAACTCAAAGTCAAACGGCCACCCCTTACGGGATTATGGCATCAGGCAATAGAGATATATATATATATATATATACACACTGTATGTATCTATATCTATATATCTATCTATCTATATATATATATCTATATCTATCTATCTATATATTTTTGTGCATCAGGCTCCAATCATGAATCCTATCCAAGTCCTCCTGCAGCATTTTACAGTCTTCTTCAACTTCTACTCTCCTCATGATCTTTGCATCATCAGGAAACAGACTTGCATAACTGTTCATTCCATCTACCATATCGTTTACGGTACGTAAATCAGGAACATTAAGGACATTAACACCAGGCCCAGTGGGATTCCACCTGTTACTTCAATCCATCCAGACACCTGTCTTTATTACTGTCCTCATCTGTCTGTCTCTCAAGAAGTCTCTCATCCACTCCATGAGGTTCCCCTTCAGTCTTCCTATATACTGTATTCCAGTTTCCACATTAGTCACTTGAAGGGTATCTGTCAAAGGCTTTCTCCAAATCTAAATACACAGTCAACCCAACTCTCTCCTGTAGCACATCAATCGCCTTTGAGTAGAAGCTCGGCAAGTTGGAAACACATGCCCTTCCACTTCTGAATCCAAACTTTCTGCCAAAATATCCATCTCCTCCAGACATTTTATCCATCTGTCTTTCAGGATTTTCTCACACAGTTTTGTGACCATGCTGGTCGGAGACACTAGTCTATAATTCAGGGGTTCTTCCTTGTTCCCTTCCTTATAAATTGGTACCATATTGGCCCTCGTCCACTCCCAAGGTACTTTCCCATCTTCCAGAGAACACACTATTAAACTGTGAATCTTATCCACCAGTTGCTCTCTGCATTCCTTTAATAACCAATTAGAGATCCCATCTGGTCCTGGGACCTTCCTCATATCTTGAACTTACTGCAACTTTACAGACATTTCCTTCTATGTTCAGCTTATCGATTCCTTCCTTTTGTTTCAATCTGCCATTAAGAAACCTGAAAAACAATTAGGTTCTTCCTTACATGTCAATTATACTTTTTCTTGAAGCTTCTTTCTTCCTCTCTACATATTCTTGTACATTCATTTCTAGTTCGTTTATAATCTTCCTTTGTTCTATCATTACCTCTCTTTCTCCATCTGTTCCATGCCTTATCCCTTTCCTTTTTTGCTTTCATACACCTTTTGTTGAACCAGTAATTTCTCCAGTTCCCTTTCCCACTAACTTTGGGCACGTACTTTTTGACACCCGTATTATAGGAGTCTAGAAAGTTATCTCACTTTTTCTGTAGCTTTCATTTCCCTGAATTCTCATCAATCTACTTCGAAAAATTTTCTCAATCCTGTAAAGTCTGCTTTCACAAAGGTGTCACTTCCATGCCTGAATAGCTCATCTCTTGTCTCTCCATCTCCTATTCTTTGGAACCCTATCATTATCCTCTCCCAGGCCTGCATATCAACACATAGTTATGCAGATACTCCGTCAATTGGCCACTGCCCGCGATCGTTCGCTGGTGGTGCACTTTCTGTGGATTCCTTCTCATATTGGTCTTGCAGCTAACAATACCGCTGACCTCATTGCAAGGACTGCCTTTGGACTGGATCTGCCTGCTGTGAATGCTACTAATGTCTTCCCCATTTGCTACAAGCAGATAATACGTAGAGCAGCCCGCTCCCCTATTCTCCACTGTAGAAATGCTGAGAGGACTCACAGTGTGTCTATCCAACATTATGACCACTTTCTACATCGGTCCCATAGATATCGTCGTAGTGGTCTTATGGTTCATCGACATAACGTGGTGTGTGCCCGCCTCAGACTGGGATACCGACCTGTGTGGCAAGTGGCTGGGGTGGACAACGCACCTCGTTTTTCCTCCTGTAAGCTGTGTGACGCACCCAATGCCAACACCCTTGACCACTACTGCCTGCAATGTCCACTTGTCTCTGATTTAATACCACACGGACTCACATTAGTGGACACTTGTAAACATTTATTGGATGATGATAATTTAGATGTTATTCTCATGCGTCATCCACACTTTGGTGGGTGTTAATTTGTTTTAGCTAGACAGCGCATCCTGCGTGGCACGAGTTCCCTTGTACTCACCTCACATATGCCCACATGGCACTGTAATAGGTTTGTCGCCTTTGGGCATAATAAATTAATCAAATCAAATCAACCCTATCATTACATGATCATTGTTTCCTATAGGACACAGATATTTCAGAGATTCAATTGCATTAGGTTCTTTGGTTTGGTGTGTCATCACCTGTAAAACTTGTCTCTTCTTTGACCCACTGGGTCATTAAATTATCCACTGCTATATTTAACAATTTACTGCCCTATGAATCTTCACTACTTCCAGAGTCCCACTCCTACCAGTTTACCTGTTTACAATTAAAGTCCCCCATCAGGGTTATTCCAATCACTTTCTGCAGGTATCTAACCATGTTCGACAACATCTCTTGATATTCCTCCTCATTCCTTGCCCTTGTCTTGGGGAGGGTATGGCTGAAGTGATAAACACGATACTAAAAACCAGAGGGAAAGGCAATGTCTCTCTTGCCTTTCCCTCTGGTTTCTAGTATATCGTGTTTATCACTTCATACATACCTTCTCCCAGTTCCACGCTATCCACATTTAGGCTGTTTTTCACTGTATCATCACTCCTCCTCCCATTTTTTCTTTTCTATTTCTTCTCCATAGTCTGTATTTCCCATCTCCCAATTCAATTTCAATATTCTCTCTTAGCTTGGTTCAAGAAATTGTCTATTTCTAGCTTTGCTGAGATTAGATCATCTACATTAGTGAATGCCTCTTTTAATCTTTTTGCATTGTTTTTTACTGTCCTTCTCTCTCCCTCTTTCTTTCAGTACCATTCCTCAATTTCTGATCCATAACTCTCCAACTGAATTTTGTGTGTGTGTGTGTATACTACATATTTTTATACAGTATTTTAGTATTTCAATTTACCATCAAAATTATCATCATCCTGTCTTTTTGCCACCCAGAAGTGTGATGAAGCAAAATAATGGGAGAACTAATCATACGCATGAAATGGTGCAAACACTCATTCACTCACCATTCACACCTCTGGAATCCTGACTACCTTACAGGCACACCTTTCCACACATGAACTTCACAATTACTAAACAGGCAGCATCAATATAACAACTATCAAGTAAAAAATCGGATTCCAAATCCTTATCATGCACTTCAGCCACCAACTTGATCCCTAGTCACTTCTCTGGCCTCATCTTTTACTGTATCTCACTTTCTCACATATGTACCTACTTACCCTATCTGTCCACCTTCTAGGTCTACAATGACTCCTCCCGCATTCAAATTAATACACACACACACACTTTTCACTGCTCAATTTACACCATTCTCTTCACAAAAGAGTCCCATGTAAGTATGCTCTCTTCATCACCCACTCTCCAAGGATTTCCTTACACATCTTTCACAAATCACATTAAATAAAACTGCATTAATAAAGAGCATTAAATAAATATAAACTGTGAGCCCATACTTTATGTCAGGGGCGGTCTTTAAAAGGCTGGTGTAAGTGGTCATGTCTGTATGAACAGAAAAAAGCTGGAAAACTAGTCTAATTAGTCCAAACATTTAAGGTAAGAGTCATCAGTCATTTGCCTCAGAGTGGCATCATGTAAGCAATCAACCCCAACTACCCCTCATACTTGGTGGTAAGTGGTGGCATCCATTATCCACTCACAATGTACTGCTGTCTACTTCTTCCTTCCCCTTCCTCATTCTGTGTCTGTCCTTCTCTCTTCCTACATCTCCATTTCTTTCCTGTCATTTTTTATTACTCTTCTTTCCACTTCAGGTGGATCTATGCTGAGTGACAAGCCTAATGGTTTCATGTAACCATGGACACCATTTACAATGCTGGCTGGTAACTATATAACCCAATTACGTGGTGAAGTGGACACGGCTATGGTGTCCCTGCTGACAGGGTGGAGAGCTGCAAATATGGCATCCACCCAGAAATCAAACCTACACATTTTTCCCTTCAAGGCACTGTCAGCCACAGGGGGAACACTGATTCAATGCACTGGTTGGCCCTGCAGGGGCAACTGTCTGCCAGTGGTTGATGGGTCTGCTCCACTAGACAAACTGGGACTGATCAACAACAGCAATGACCCCATGTACTTATACCCTTATGGGCCACACCCAACTGGAGTGTCATCACCCACTACACCACAAAGCATCCATCCATCTGTTGTCTGATACCAGTACACCAGTCCTGTATGAGACCGCCCTAGTATGTATTCAATACATCTGGATAGTGGGTGTTAGCACCAAAGTGGCGACATGTGGAGATATAGGAGGACTACTGGGCCCCAAGGAGGACTAGTGGGACTGGGGAATAGGCCCTGAAGCCTTTGCCCAAAGTCAGACACACACACACACACACACACACACACACACACACACACAAAAAGGTTACCACCTACGACATTAAATGGTTTCTTTATCTGAATGAAACCATTTGGTTATCACTCAAAATAGTGTCACTTAAAGCCAGCATTAAACTCACCAAGTAAATGGTGGGTGTCCCCATCTACCATAATACATGTATCCCCCAGATAATAATGATTTCTTACCCATCTGTTCCTGGATAAAGGATATATTTGTCTGCATAAAGGAATGCATCAACCAACCTGAAAATAAAGCAAATTTAAAGTGAAGTAAATAGACATTAAATATACTAAAAAAAAAAAACTGCATTAACCCCCCCCACCCCATTATTAAAGCAAGTTAATTCAAGGATGAATTTTAAATACATCAGCACAATTTTTAATTCAGTATAAAAAGGATGGAATTTCCAGACAAGACAATCAAGGCCAACTGTTCACTGAATCAAAAGTGGAGGACGGGAAATAGTGTTTTAAGGTTTTAGATATTTCAGCCAGTTATCCCGAAATCATTATATACATACATGTACAGTACATAAAAAATACAAAAATAATTCACTGTGCTCACATGGACTCTATGGTTGTGACAACGCGGTGCTGGTAAGCAGTGCGGTGGAGAACACGGCGGGCGTGGAACATATCATATAGATTGTCACATTCTTTATCACGCACACACAGTTGGGCACCCTCCCCTTCCACCTCAAGTACCCGGGAGAACTGCAGTACACGTTTGTAGTCAAATGTCACCTATGAAAAGACCCGGCCGTTAGATTTAATGTATAAAAATTTCAGATGAAAATTAACTGAGCTACACAAAGAGAATTATACTGTATATACAATTATCCCTGTCTCATCTGTTTTCCATGACAGTGGGAGCCTGTATGATCAAGAAATAATAAACGGTAAAAAAAATCAAAACAGCTGTCAACAGACTATGGGTACTAGATTCATTCATCACCAGTTAACCTCTCAAATTTCTTTTCTCCACCTCACGCCCTATGCTATGCTATGCTCAACAAACTGCTTTACAGCATCTGTAAAGTACATATCACAGTCATACCAAGTTACAGTGAGTCACAAAAATCATGTCAATGATCCTTACCCACTGTGAACCCAGTCAACGTAACCTCTTCAGTATGGTGGCATACTTTATATTTTTTCTTGCTACTAACATATTATTTTCAACCTGGGCATTATGGTAATATATTAGATGGTTGGATGTTAAGTCTTGTGATGAAGGGATAACTGGAGGCTATATGTAACACCTCCAGTTTGAAAAATTCCTCCTAAGTTATATAAAATGACAGAGAGTAAGAATAAAAATATCTCAAGCTGAAAGGGTTAGTCCAAAAAAGCATTTCTCTAGTATAAGTGTAAGTAGGAGTATGGGATAGTGAGGGCTCGACAATGAGGAGGGACAGGTGTTGATACTTTCATTCTGATGAAGTTATTTAATTTTAGCCATCACCACACAATTTATTCACTTTACAAGATATTTTTAAAACTGAAGGGTAAAATGCAGCCTTCACTGACATATACTGTACACTATTCTTAAGTTGAATGAAATCATCTGGTATATGTCTATGCACAGTCGCGTTCATGAGTCCCAATACACGGGTGGGTTTGTTGTCTATTGTAGTGCTCACTGCTTTTGGAATATGGAACTTCTGTGCTTACTGCCTGATACACTGAACATAATTTGGTCGGTTAGCAAGTGAAATAGTTTAAAATCCTAAACAGTGGACACAACAGCAGACAAGACAATGACATGTGTACCAGGACTCATGAATGCGACTGTACAATTGCCACTTACTTACGATCTTTAAGTAATGAATCTTCAGAGAAACAAACTTTTTGAGATGCATTTAATGATCTATTTTTCAATGAAAACTATATGATACTACATTATAGTACATTACTAAGTCTTCTAAAATTAACATAAGAATTTATCTGAATTAGTACAACAATGACATTACTGTTTTTACAGTACCTGTTTTCATGTTCACCAATGATTTGGACAAATTGCACTAGGCCTTAAGCAATAGTGAATTTTGAATTACAAATTTTTTTGAGTAATAAACTAATTCTCGGAACCAAATAAGTTCATCTGTAGGAGAGCAACTGTATACTGAAACATACATCATAACTGTAAAAGGGATAAGTGCTGAAGGTGTGAACCATGATTAACTATATAACTTCATAGTTGTCAAGGGGTTAATGATAGCTGTCTATTACTCCAATTCAGAAACTCTACCCTAAGCTGAGTTAAACCATCTGTAGACTGCAAGAATGCAATATCAAAGATGTCCTTGGACTAAATGGATTATGGTGAAAAGGTTAAAACATACAATAGGACTGACCTTAATGCCAAGACTGTAGGTATCTCGCAGGATGTAGTCCCACTTGTCAACATCAACCCCTGTGCGCTTGTTAGCCACCACCTAAAAAAATGTACAGCACACATGGAACCAATGCTAAGAAAGATAATAAAGAAGGAAGAAGGAAGGGAGGGAGGGGGATGATAGGAAAGAAAGAAAGAAAGAAGGAAGGAAAAACAACGTCATACCAAAAGACACATGAATATTATCTGAGATGTCCTGGTCTGGTGGTAAAGCAGTGTACTAATGATTTCATTAACCAGAAACTGAAGTTATACATCAATTTTCCATCATCAGATGGTACAGCACCTCCTTTAATCTGGACAAAATTGTGTGGGGCCACTTTAATATCTTGCGCCCACCAGACTAGTTTACTGGATGGCCACGGATACTGTTGAGTGTCGTGCATGTTCACTGATTGCTTAAGCCCGTGTCCCATATTCAAGTTCATCTTCAAGAACAGCCCCAATCACCACGATCTTACCCTCGAGGAATGATCTTGGTGAAATGCCATGATCATACCTCAAACGGTAGGCCTAAATGGCCATTTCATGACACAGTCATGTTAGTGCTAAGACACAAAGACAGTGCTATGACATCCCGCGACACCCTACAGACGCGTCATGTTATCCTGACGACACACTACGATCATCCCTAGGTTAAAAAATAACGGTCACTTTGACTCCACGTCATGTCAAGACATTGCCACGGCACGCTACAACAAGCTACGGAACTGCTTAGTTACCGCAAAGTCACCACTAAGATTATCAGGACATATAACAATACACGATTATGGCCGGGATCTTCGGTGCGAGGTGGAGTATAGGCAGTGATAGGCGATAATCGATTTTTTCCGTAATCGATTCAATTACTTTTGTGGCCAGTAATCGATTAATTTTACCTTGAAATAGTCTCTCTCTCTCTCTCTCTCACACACACACACACACAATCAACCAAACATTAAGATAATAAAAAAATAGATCCAGGAGAAGTGAAAACATTATCAATAGCTGAAACTTTAATTAGTATATAATCAGATCTGCTAAGCCGCCCATCACACAGTCACACGACTCACACACTGCCACACAGCTGGCAGCTGTGCAGTGTGTACCCGCCACGGTCTACACAGCACACAGTAGTACATACAAACTGTGTACGTACGAGTTTCTTGTTGTGTTAGATTCGACTTTTCAGTGTCTAAGGCCCCGGATTTTTATTTTACTCTTACAAACACGCTATTAATTCTCAGCTACCTCTTTTTTACATATTTCTTTATGAATTTATGCATATACTATAAAACAGATTAATATGTATTGACTAAGATGCATTGAAATGCATATGTCTATAATATATATTCAATGTGTAATTTATGCTGGAAGTAATCATTTGGTAATCGATTATTGGGAACTATAATCGATCAGTGAAAAATTTTACACTGTAATAGTTTCCGCCCACCACTAATAGGTAGGTGTCAGTTGCCAATTGTGAGTGTGGCGTGCAAATGGATCTCCTAGCTCTAGCAGACGCGACAGATTACTGTCTGACTCCTGAAGAGGAGTTCTTGTTCATGCAGAGCGACCAGGAAGACCAGCAATTGCGACTGGACCTCGCCATTTACGTGATGCAACAAAGGAAAAAATGAAGGGACAGAAGAAAAGGGCCTACTGGACAGCACATGGCTACTGAGGTGACCAAGTTATTGCCAAGACACATTGTGTCACAACTAACGACAAGCTACAACAACCTGCAACAAGCTAAGTCACAGCTATGACAAATGACGTTACCGTCACGACATGTCACATTCTCCTCCTTTCTGAACATTCCAAAAATTGTCGTAACACGCCAAGAACCGCAAAGAATGACCACGTTCTCCACGTCAGCGCTACGTCATGCCACATTACTCATGACGACATGCGGAGACACAAGAAGATCGTGGCCTGTCATGGGAAAGTTCCTGACAGTGGGACATAGGCTTTACACTGCATCTCTTGGTGGTGATCCCTGTATTTTGCCTGAAATAATCAAATTTGCTGGCTTTGGTTATGATCCTTACCTACTGACATATGAAGGACTCCTTGACTGAACCAGTAAAATCACAGACTTATTGAAATTACTTATGCAAAGTCACAGATAACATAAACACTGGATAGGACACTATGATTCCCTGATTTGCATTAATGGCACCAAGACCTAAAAATGATCCTTCGCATTCTGTCCTCATTATCTTGGCTTGTAATCAACAGAAGTCAAATAAAAATGACTGTTGCACAAAAACAAATGTATCTAACACAAATATTTCAATGAGAGTAATTGAACGTCATTGTACAATACATGGTATGTCAACTCTTTTTCACACCTGTTAGCTTGCGCCGCTTATCGTCACTTTGTGACCTTCACACTTCACCATACTGAGGAGCATTCAAGCAAAAATAGACTTGATTTGAAAACACAATTGGGAAAATTATTATCAGGTAAGCTACACAGATTATTCAAGCAGTAGAATATCAACTGTTGGAGAATCTTTGTAAGTAATTTGATGAAAATGTTTGGTACTGTTTAATGCAATGTTTCTGCATCAACCCCCATGGCCCAGATTGATGACTAGTCAGCAAGTCATTGATGTGGTGCACAATAGATACACATTAAATAAGGAGATCACTAAGAAATTACAAAAGACACAATTGACCCAAACCAGTTTTAAAGTTAGCTTTCATGAGGTCTCATAGCCAAAGCTGCAAGTGTCCAGCCTTACTGGAGGAAAACCAATAGTGTACGTCCTGAGCTGGGTGATGTAATAACTTTCTTTGACTTTTAGGGCAGTGCTGATGAAAGTGTAGGCAAACTATTAATATGATCATGACCACATTGTGCCTTCAGTTACCAGCCTAACATGCTTCTCACCTAGTCCACAGATACTCATGGAGGCTTTCTTAAACACACGTGACTCATTATTATTATACTTGATTGTATAAGTCACAGTATCACTGTCTGGGACTTTGCAGTTGTACTGGTACAGTATTTAGTTACTGAGTGATTGCCAGTACAGTATGCTGTTTATTTTAGTCAGCAAGACCCAAGCAATTTCTACCTCTGCCTCAATTACAGGCCTTGTCAACTTCTCAAAGCAACCATTATTACATTCAGGCCCTATTTTACGCTGTGAGACATTTTCCCCAGTGCCATGACTGACGAATGCCTTACAGAATTACATACCTTAACTCTGTCGACTTTCCCTTCTCATACGGACATTCCTCGCTATTTTTCTTACATAGGAAAGTTTCTGATACCACAACTCCTATCTCCTCATCTTCCTCATGCAAAGACACATTGTTGCTGCCACTCATAATACCGATTATTGTCATTAAGTCAGTAAATATTAGTAAAAACACTGGAAGATACATTCACTACTGTAAGCTTAGCCGCCAAACTGAATGTAGATTGTAAACATTCTTAACAGTGCATGGATGGAACACTCTGATTGGTCTGCTGATCATAAAAGTGCAGTGATTGGCTCCCAGATTGAAAGCTGCTCACTCATTGAGTGATGCCAGAGGGAGGAAGCATACTGATCAGAAGAAAGCTGTGCTCAGTGGGATTTTCAACCATAATGGTTGATTCATCCTCAGATCACATAGGGATGGGGGAAGACAATGCTATACTACTCTGGGACCATTGCTACAGTGATGGGAGCGCGATTCTGGGAAGTGTCCAATCCAGTGTTCATGTTACCTGTGGCAAAGTACAAGAGGGGGTAGCATCGCAGTAACATTCCTCACGCAACTTTTGAATATCTATACAACATCAAATTTAAAACATACAGACAATCTGACTGATATGATGTGGTGTGAAGTGTTGGTAATGTACCCTGCAAAAGCCAAAGGCCAGGAGCCCACAAACCATTCCTTAAAAAAAAAAAAAAAAAAAAAAAAAAAAAAAAAAAAAAAAAAAAAAAGGGGAGCCAAATTCAAGAACCAATCATTTCGAGATGCCTGGACACACTGCGTTTAAAAGACTGGAGATCATAGGAAGTAGGAAATACAGACAGAGGGAGACAGTTCCAAAGTTGACCTGTTGCATAAATGAAGGACTGGGAGTAATGGTTAATTCTTGCACTAGAGAGCTGGACAGAGAAGGGATGAGAGTTTGTTGCCAGACAGGTGCTACGCGCCTGTCGTAGAGGTGGGGGGATGTAAGCAGACAGTTCAGAGGAGCAGTGACCATTGAGGTAACGACAGAAAAGAGATAAAGATGCAACAGTGCGGCGAAGAGACAGAGGTTGAAGGGAGCCAGTAAGAGGAGGAGAGTTGATGAGACGAAAAGTCTTTGACTCCACCCTATTGAGAAGAGCTGTATGTGGGGAGCCTCCCCACACAAGAGAGTTGTACTCTACACAGGGGCGAATAAAACCCGTTTATAAAGTCAACAACTGTGCAGGGATAAAGAAGATACGGAGTCGGCTTAGCACACCTAATCTCTTGGAAGCAGATTTTGTTCATACTGCATACTTTTCCAAATATAACTCAGAGTAGTTCAATAGCTTGTCTCCAAATGTAACATTCCTCATGATGGAATGACCCTAAATAACTCTATACAGTATATGATATATCATAATGTAATGGATTTTTCCAAAAGCATCCTCATCGTAAAACTAGGATGTGCTGTACAGTATATACATTCTCTTTGTACGACCATACCATAGGTCCACTCTCCTCCACGAAGCCATCAACAGAACTCAATGACTGCATATGCTATCTTTAACAAACCTCTACATATCTTATACTATCCAATATATGCAACCTACATATAATCTTTAATCCTTTCTTACAATATGATGTAAACTGCAGTACCATGTAGCATTCTGTTTTTGTGAAGTGACTGGAGGGACCAAAATGAGTCAAAATACAGGTACCCAAAATTACCCCAGAGTGGCAGGTGGTCGAGTCTAGTGGAAAACAGAAAAGAATTACTGTATTTGATGTGTAGTCTGGCACTGAAATGACAAGTAATGGGAACTTAATCTTCTGGAAATGGCATTTCTCTCATATTAACAAAACTGTCATATATAAGCCTCCATAAATCATTTCCAAATATCCATTTGCCCAACAAGAGAAAATATTTATAACTTCAATCCCCTGAACTTTGTGTGGTTCATTTTAGCTTCCCACTGTTAGCGGGAATACTATCTATCTATCTATTGCCAGACACCATAATCCCGTAAGGGGTGGCCATTTGACTCTGAGTTATTTATTTTACGGGGAGGGACACTAACCCTCCACCAACCCACTTGTTGACACGTAGGGAGCACGTATGGTTTGGTTATATGGTTACCACCCAGCGTTGTAAATGGTTTCTTGGCTTACAAGAAACCATTTGGCTTGTCACTCAATGTAATGCCACCTGTAAAGGAAAGAAAAGCAGTAAGAAGTGACAGGAAAAATGGTAGAAATAGGAAGAGAGGAGGGTAGGCACAGAAAAAGAATGATAAAGGCTAAGGAAGAAGTAGACAGCACTACATCAAGTGAGTGGATGATGGTCGCCACCACCTACCAATGAGTGAATGGAAGTGTGACTCATTCAACTGGCCATAATTTGGTTGGCATCTCACTCACATCTTAAATGTCACGACCATCTTCCAACCCCGGGGCTCCTACGCTCCTCATGGGGCAACATAGCATTGGATGATGCATGGATGGATGGATCTCATACTACGTAGCTGTCATCTGGTTCTCTGGAAGTCTGGATGATGATGATGGCGACGATGATGATGATGATGATGATGATGATGATGATGATGATGATGATGA
>JAGKTI010029438.1:0-12661 GCA_018397915.1 Birgus latro | reverse complement strand
TCATATGCTTTCTCTAAATCCATGAATGCCCAAAACACATCCTTACCTTTCGCTAAATACTTTTCACACACCTGTCTCACAGCAAACACCTGATCCACACATCCCCTCTCCCTCCTAAAGCCAAACTGCTCATCACCAATCACTCCCACTGTACCCTCTCTAACTCTCTTAATTAACACTCTACCATACACTTACCTACCACACTCAACAGACTTATACCTCTAAAGCTAGTACATTCATACTTATCACCCTTACCTTTATACAGTGGGACCACACAAGCACTTGCCCAGTCAATTGGCACCATACCTTGCACAAAGCACACATTCAACAATCTTACTAACTAGTCAACAATAGTTGCTCCACCACATTTCAGGCATTCCACAGCACACCCATCCATACCTGCAGCTTTCCCTGTTTTCATCTGCTTTACTGCCTCTTGCACTTCCTCCATTGTGATCAAAGATTCATTCAACTCTCCCAAAACATCTATTCCTTGCACCCTTCCATCTGCCACAATCTCAGCCTCCCTTTCCTCCTCTACATTTAACAATCTTTCAAAATACTCCGCCCATCTCTTCCTTACTGCATCCATCTCAATTAACATCCTTCCATCCTCTGCTTTTACTCGCTCCTCCTTCTCAGACTCTCCCTTTCGCACCCTTTTCACCTCCTTCCAAAACATTTTCTTATTCTCTTGAAAATTCTCAGTCATCCGCCTACCCCACCTCTCATCTGCTGCCACTTTAGCATCACGCACAACCCTTCTCGCCCTATTCCTCTTTTCCTTATACCTCTCATATGACACCTCATCCTTCCTCTGCAACCACACTTCATATGCATGTCTCTTCTCACCCACAGCCATACGTACTTCCTCGCACCACCATTCACTTCCTTTTCGTACACCACCACCCACTCGTCTCACACCAAACACCTTTTCTGCATGCCCCACCACAACACTCTTAAACAACTGCCATTCCTCCTCCACAGTGCCACTCTCCTGATCTTTCACTGCATTCCACTGATCTCTCAATTTCTTCTGATACTCTATCATTTTCTCTCTTTTATCTAACTCACTCACTTTCAAAACCTCCCTGCCACACCAAACTCTCCTAGCTCTCACCCATCTCTTACCTACTCTCAACTTTCCCTCCACCAAGTAATGGTCAGACATACCTCCACCCTCCCCTCTCAAAACTCTCACATCCAAAAATCTTCCTATTACATTCCTGGAATCAACCACATAGTCCATCAATGCTGTCAACAACCCTTGTGCGATAATGGCCACAATTACAGGAATGGTGGGCTATGGCCTTCTGATCACCTAATTAAATTGTGGGCCAAATTGGACCAAGGCCCAAGCTGTAGGCCCCAAAAAATGTAAGAAAAAAATCGCCATAACCCCTTTCAATTTCATCATATGGACATGAAACTAAAATCTAAAGTTGCATCTTTCAAATCTGTATCCTATAACATGCCTCATTACATCAGGCGGTCACCCCCTCAGTTAGCGGTACAGGAGGTCAGTGTCAGATGGGTTGGGTTTAAAATTTCAGATGGGCATAAAATCGTCAATTTTCACCTGATTTACTCCAAATTTGATATGTGACATCTTTTACCAGATATCCTGTTGTGTTTATACGTCAGCACTGCAATGAGTGCCGGGGACGGATTTGCTGTGCCTTGGCACCGCTTCTTGTTATTTTAGTATTGCTAATGTTTTTCAATTGTTCTTATCCAGAAGCCCATTCAGTGACATGATAGCCTAAGTGATTAATTATTGATACCACCAGATAATATTAATCAGCTTAGAAGAAACACTGCCAGACTTGAGATTAGAATCAATATCCACCGATCGTTTCCATGTGTTGTCGTCATTTTCTCTTAGCTTAGATTAGGTGATTTATTCCCTGCTTAGTCGTAAAGTATGTTAAGCTGTTGATGCAACTTCCCACATCGCTGGTGGAAGTTTTCTTGTTTTTACCAGTACTATTATTATTATTTTTATTCATTTTAAAATTGCGATATTTCAAAGGCTATTCAGCCAACAGCTTTCGAACTTGGCCGACTTAGTCGGACAGCTGTCCGCTTCTTTTGGCCAAATATGGTGTCAGTCCATCAACCGAATCTCTGGATATTATTCGGAACAGAAAAATGAGTCAGTCATCCTGCCTCAAGAATCACTTAAGCTAGGAAACTGAAATCTTACTACAACATAGCCTTAAGGTGGACGCATTGCGGAAAGGAATGTGTGGTTCCAAATGGTTTATTTTTCTCCGAGATCGCCAGGGGTAAAAAAAATTGAACTTTTCCTAATAATCCGGGTGTCACCTAATTTTCGATGTAAGGATTAATGCTACAGCCACTAAATTTGGCGGACTTAAAGGATGTGATGACCTAAAGTGACATGCACAAGAAGCGACCTTGACCTCAAGGCCCCTTTATAGCTCGGCTTTAGTAGGCGATGGCTCTGGGAAGTGTTATCAAAATTGTCATTTGACAGTTTTACAGTATTCTAGTTAAGCTTTCACTTATTTCTGTGGGAAGTTTTATTGTTTTTGTTATTATTATTATTCATTGCAATGTTTTCCTTAGATCATGATGATATTGTACAGGAAGGTACCCCTGGAACCCAACTACTTGTGCCAAATATAAATGACCTTGACTTACTTTTGAAGGTCATATACTCATTTTTGGTGCAGAAATTGCTTATCAGAAATTAAAATATCTAAGAAACTAATTGAGATAGTTATATGGTTGAAAATTATGTGATAAAAAAGTTTGCTGAGAATTTCGGCTAAATATTTTGCCATTTACTTTAGTGGAATGTACTGAATTCAAATCTACTCAGTGTTTTCTGATGCACATTTTGGAGAAAACCACAAATGCTGTAAAAAAGTAACTTTAAAGAAATATAGCTGTGGTCCCTCATATTATCTGAATGGTTACAGTTTATCATACAGTTATCCAGTTATTGAGATAAATTGAAAATGTACCCATGCGTTCTTCCACATCTTTGTTTTTAGATCTTTTTTATATCACACAAGAAACTACCTTAGGTTAATCTAAGTACATGTTCCAAATATGAATGACCTTGAACTACTTTTAAAGGTCACAGACTTGTTTATGATGCCAAAGTTTCGTACCTTATTTACCATAAATAGTTATGGTGAAGCTTCCATATTGTGGCTACAAAATAGGTAAATAAGTAACTAATTATTATTATTATTATTATTTAGTGTATTTCAAAGGCTATTTAGCTTAGGGCTGTCAAACTTGGTCAACTTAGTTGGACATTTGTCTGGTTCTTTTGGCCAAATATGGTGGCAATCCGTGAACTGGATCTCCAGATATTTTTTGGAACACAGAGAAGTGAGTCAGCTATGCTATCCAATGAGCTGCAGTAAGCTGAAATTTTACTATAATATAACCTACAGAAGGGAGTATGGTTCCAATCGGTTGATTATTCTCTGAGGTCGCCAGGGGTCAAAAACTGGGACTATTCCAGATATTCCAGATGTCATCTAGTTTTCCATGAAGGGTTAAAGCTAGAGCCACCAAACTTGGTGGACTTTTAGACTCTGATGATCTAAGGTGACTTCCACAAGATCAGTGACCTCGACTTCTCCCGAGATGAAAAATTGGGACTTTTCTGGATGTTCCAGATGTTACATAATTTTTTATGAAGGATTAAAGCTAGTGCCACCAAACTTGGTGGACTCATAGACTGATGACCTAAGGTGACATACACAAGATCAGTGACCCTGATATCCCGGGGTCAAAAATTGGGACTTATTCAGATATTCCAGATGTCATCTGATTTTCCATGAAGGATTAAAGCTAAAGTCATCAAACTTGGTAGACTTGTAGAATGAGATTATCGAAAGTTACTTGCACAAGAAGAGTGACCTTTACATCAAGGTCCCTTTATAGCTCCACTACTTGTAGGCAATGGCTGAGGAAATGTTTTCTTTATCAAAATTGTCCTTGGACAGTTTTACAGTATTACATTTATTATCTTTACTATTATTAGTATTATTATTGTATTATTATTATTATTATTATTATTATTATTGCAATTATTATTATTGCTATTATTGTGCAGTTTGCCACAAGGGTGTGGGAAGTAATTCCATCTTGTGCAGTGTTTGTGATAAGTGGGTGCACAAGAGATGTAGTGGTATTAGAGGTAGACTGCGAGATGATGCTGATTTCATGTGTGCGGCGTGTCAGGGAGAGCAGGTGGAGATTGTTAGGCATGAGAGGGTTGAGCTTGCAGGTGAGTCTCTTGAGTGTGTGGAGGAGTTTTGTTATCTGGGAGACATGTTATGTGCCGGAGGTGGGGCTGGAGTTAGCTCAGTTGCTAGGGTGAGAAGTGGCTGGAAGAAGTTCAGGGAGCTGTTGCCTCTCCTGACATTGAGGGGACTCTCCTTACGTTCTAAGGGGTCTTTGTATGCAGCATGTGTTAGGAGTGTGATGCTGTGTGGTAGTGAGACCTGGGCAGTAAAGGAAGAGGATATTCGCAGGTTTAAATGTACAGAAAGGACAATGATTAGGTGGATGTGCAGTGCGTCCCTGCGTGCAAGGCCTGGGGGGGCTGGGTTTGCGATGGAAGAGTTGAGAGGTAGGATGGGACTGGAGTGTATTGGTGTTGTGATGAGGAGATGTAGGCTGAGGTGGTTTGGACATGTGGAGAGGATGGGGGATGATAATTGGGTGCAGAGGGTGAGAAGCGTTAATATTGAGGAAGGGGTTGGGAGGGGTAGACCGAGAAAGACATGGGACGAGGTCATTAAGTGTGACTTAAGGGTTAAGGGACTGAATAGGGAGGCTGCCAAAGATCGAGCAGCATGGAGAGCCGCCATTAGGTGACCAAGGCCGATGCATGCAAGCATGTTGGAGCCTTCAAAAACGAAACGAAACGATTATTATTATTATTTTTATTATTATTACCATTATTCTTATTTTGTTATTATTATTATTGTCATTATTATCAAAACTTCCCACATTCCTTGGGAAATTTTATTACTCCTGTCAGTATTATTATTAATCTTACATATTTTAAAACTGCAATATTCCAAAGCCTATTTGGCCTAGGCCTTCAAAAATGGTCAGCTTAGTCGGAGAGCTGTCTGCTTTTTTTTTTGGCCAAATATATTGGCAGTCCGTCAACCTGTTCGGATATAATCTGGAACACAGAAAAATGAGGCAGCCACGCTATGTCAAGAACAGCTTAAGCTTGGAAACTGAAATTTTACTACAATAAAGACTTAAGCTGGACGCAGTGCGGAAGGAGTTTTGTTCTAATCGGTTGATTACTCCATATTTTCTGATATCACCTTGGGTAAAAAATTGGGACTTTTCCTGATATTCCGAATGTCACCTAATGTTCCATAAAAGATTAAAGCTAGAACCACCAAACTTGGTGGATGTATAGACTGTGATGACCTAAGTTGACATGCACATGCACAAGATCAGTGACCTTGCCCTCTAGGTCCGTTTATAGCTCGGCTTCTAGTAGGCAATGGCTGTGAGAAGCTTTTATATATCAGAATTGTCCTTGGACATTTTTACGATGTTCTAGTTAATATTATTATTATTATTATTATTATTATTATTATTATTATTATTATTATTATTATCATCATCATTATTATTGTTTTTATTTATTTTTGTTATTATCATATTATTACTACAAATGTGCTGTTACTACAACTAGTATAATTACATCAAATGCTACAACAACAACAATAACAACAACTACTACTACTTCTACCAGTAGTAATACTACTACACTATTTTTTACTACTACTACTTCTACAGCTATACTGCTACTACTACTACTTCTACTACTACAACTATACTACTACTACTTCTGCTACTACAACTACTGCTACTACTACTACTACTACTACTATCTTTAACGACAGATGGAATATTCAGTCTAGGAGGGACCCTGCATAGCTAAGGGATTAGAACCAGTCTTCTTTCAGCCATTCATTACGACAAAGCCATTTATTTTTTTCTTTACGAGGGACCCACGCACTGCAGGGATTAAGGCCGAGTGAAAGTTTACAACAGCCATCCAGCAAGTTCTTCTTATGCATAAAGCTGTTTGTGTGTGTGTGTGTGTGTGTGTGTGTGTGTGTGTGTGTGTGTGTGTGAGGGGAGGAGAAAAATAAAGCACCAGCTATCACCATGTCCATCTGGCCTTCATCGTTTCCTCCACCTGGGAACGGGGTTATTAAGCGCCTTGTTGTAGCGATGGCAAGCCCGATAAACACTCGCACAGGCGAAGATAAGTGCACGCTCACAAACGCACGTCAGCACACACGTAATTACATTCCTACGTGCACGAATATGTAAATGAGGTATATAGGGATACTTAGAAAATATGTCCATCCAAGTACATCCATTTATCTGCCTATCTATCCGTTTGTTTATCTGTAATTTATCTATCTGACTCTGTCTTTCTGTCTGTTTGTCTATCTGTCTGTCTATTTGTCTATCTGTATATCTATTTATCTATCCATCTATGCAGCCATATACACTTCAGAAAATAAAATTGATACTTCTCCTTCCTTTATTGGAGAACAAAACATTTAGCCCGTTCTACCTGAGAGCGTCTCCTATCATTCATTGTTGTCCTCCAAAGACGATTTCATTCAGCTTTGGATAGATTTTTCGAGCCGGATAGAATAGATACAGTCCTCATTAACCCCTTCACTATGAGAGATCTTTCCTAAGTATATTAAATCACCTGGGTGTTGAAAGAATATGATAGAACAGAACGTCGCTGCGAAAGGTAAATAATACTTTCCACTGCGTAATTTTCTCACTGTTTATATATACGTCCTCCTTCCAAACACAATATTTACGAGAGACATTAACGTGCAGACAACGACCCTTATTATATATTCATAAGCATTATCTTTACGAAATAATACTTTATGATATTCGCACAGTACTAATCCGTTTATCTCCCGGCTAACGATACTTCTCTTGTTAACTATACGTGCATTATTCATATAAGTATATACACCTGCATTTACATAATTATCATACACGCTTAGTCTAGTGGAGAACAAAGGCGCGAGGCACTATTGTCCGCGGAGTTATGGTGGTTGTTAGCTTATTTTGTCCTAGCCAGTAAAGTTCTGTGATCTCTCTCCTCCATCTGAACTTTTGTGTGCCTCATCCTTTCACTCCGGCTTAGACCTGCCACTGCGTCGCCTCATTATCATAAACACAAGAGCGTTAGAAAAGTGGATAACTGCGGTAGGCTGCTTGGCCCATACTAAGCAGGACCCAGATGGTATAATGGTCAGAAAGCCCAAGTCAGAGTGATGGCCTTGCATATAGGTTCGTTACCCAAGAGATGCCCGAACATTTTCCGAACGTGTAATGCCATCAGGGGAAGTATGCTGGTCAATTACCCTTAAATGCATTGGACTACGGTAGCCAAACCTCAGGCCCCTGCACCTAAAAGAGAGCAACATGGGACTTGCTATTACTCATATAGCTTTTATTTGTTTTTGAAAGAAGAACAAGGCAATGAGAGTTCAAAGTGTTCACACGTCTCCTGCTCCTCCTAAAATAATATTAGTTATGAGGGGAAATTTATTTATTTATGGCTTCTGCAGGAAGGAAAAAAAGAAGGGAATACAGAATCTTGCCGTGTCTCTAGTCCTTCCTGCAGAAATTTTTTTTAGTTACAACAAAGAATCGATGATATATACGCCTATGGCTCCCTCCCCGGTTCCTTTCAAGTCTCGTTGTTATTTATTTACTTATTTACTTACTTTTTTTGGGGGGAGGGGAATTCCTAGACGCTGGTAACGTATTTTTTTGTTTTACTTTTGCTAATTCCAGACGAATTTATTTTACTTGAGATATTATTTTCGAACAGAAGGATTTAGATACAGGCGTCATTAACTATTCAGACTATTAAAACTGTGTCCTAAACTGAACAAAATCGCATCTCAGTGGGAAAAACATAATAGAAAATACGTTACCGGAGTCAAAGCAATTAAGCAACCCCTACGCCTCGGAGGACGATTCATCTATTTTGCTAGCACCAGACGATTTTAATCGCCAGCGTGAAATCTCCCGAGGTTTGAGGGTCAAGGAGGCTTCCTAACACCGAGTTCTTACAAGCTTGTTTCTGCATATGGGATCTTGCTACTCTGTTCTCTTGTGTGATATGCATGCAGTCTGTGTCTGTACTGTAAAGACACCAGTGACATACATGAGAATACTAAGTGTGGCACATGCAAAAATGAACTGGCATGAAAGAGTTGCTCGGAGCCTCCTTAACTGGGTAGAACACGACACTTGTATGTTAATCAGTGTATGTCTGTATTAAATAAAACAAAATTATAATCAAGTAAGGACAAGGGTGTAATAAGCAAAACATTTCACCAAGGAATATATACTGAGGAGTCTCCTAAGTTAACGAGAATATGCAAATAAGAATATGACTAAAAAAATAGGATAAAGGCTGTAGTCTTTTGGCATAAAATTCTCCCCAGCACCTTTTTTTTTTATCTATTTCTCCATATATCATGCTAATATTTTCTAGTATGCTATATATTCAATCTCTGTAAATATTTTAATAAGACGCAGATGCAAAATAAATCGACAAGGAAGAGTATCTCCTAAGGAAATCTCCTAAGGTGACTACAAGAACTAGGCCCACTAATATTCCCGTGAGAGAAGGAAAGCGCTCCGGCATTATTCCTTACCAGTTTTTTCCTGCATATGACACGTAAATATGTCCGTCTGCTATCTTTATGCAGTGTGTATCTGTATTTAAAAAAAAAACATGAGAAATAACGCAAGAAAGCCAAAAAGTGTCATAAGCGAAGTAAATTACTGTGGGAAATTAGAATGCATCCCAGGACAACGACACTGCTGCCGAAGCTCCGTACCATGTCTGCCATACTACAACTGTTTATTACTACATGTGGCACATTAACCCTATCCCCCCAAGATGCCTTTCCTAAGTTGCAAATAAATCGTCTGATAGAGGTAGGAAGAAAATAGCGACGGAATTACTATTTTCGTCTATGATACTAATGCAAGCTATGTTTATTCCAAAAGGACATTATACACAAGAATATACCATAGGAAAGAAAAATATGGAGAAAAATGTGTTGAAAAAGTGGCACTAGTAGTCTCCTGAACCAACGAGAATGCTGCCTTAAGACATGGTTCCTTATTCTGATGTGACTGATATTTTCTAGCACTTTTTTTTTAAAGGTATTTAATTTACAGCTTTACATGTTGAACCTTAATATTCCCTTTTCTACTATTCATTTCTTTTTATGCCTCCCCCCCATCCATGGTGGAGGAGGTATTAGGTGATTGGTCTGTCCATCCGTGCGTGCGTAGGTGCGTGCATGCGTCCGTCCGTCCGTAACACTTGTCGGGGCGCGATATTTCCTGAACCCATCGACGGATTTCTACCAAACTTTTGTCAGTGATGCAGTATGAGGAGATGAAGAGATGATTAGGTCAGTTAGATCAAGGGATCAAAGTTCAAGGTCATATGGGGTCCCCATAATTTCTCCTTGTAAACGCGATATTTCCTGAACCCCTCTACGGATATTGACCAAACTTTTGTCGGTGATACAGTATGAAGAGAAAATAAATTGATTAGGTCAGCAAAGTCAAGAGGTCAAAAGTTAAGGTCATGTAGGTGTGGTTGCGATATCTCCTGAACCCCTCGACGGATTATGACCAAACTTTTGTCAGTGATACAGTCTGATGGGACGATGAACTGATTAGGTCAGCAAGGTCATGGGGTCAAAAGTCAAGGTCATATCGGGTCGATTTAATTTATCTTTAGTCTCATTTCAACCCACGATGAACCATGTCATGTAGGCTGTATGGCGAGCCCGTGCGCAAGACTTGGCGGTAGCATACCGAGTGATGCTATGTGTCAACAGCCGGGGCAGAGTTATCGGCGTTTCATTATTGCTGATTTGATTTTGCTTTACTGGTCTTCCTATCTTTTGACGATTCAGTTTAGCAAAGAATACACTTTTCAAAAGGTAGAGGTTACATATTGTCTTAATCTCTTCTCATTAAATCCTTCACTACTAGACATCTTTTTGAAGCTGAATCTCATCTGGGAATAGAAAGGATAAAGTAAATATGACGTCATCGTAGTGAATGAGATAATAACAGGCAAGACTGATATTCAAGTAGCTTATACGTAAAAACATAATTAAGAAGTGCCAGAATGCCCCTAATTCAGGAAATATGGCTCTCTCACCTGAATGAAAACATCTTGAGCTAGCTGGAATACAGTACTGGGGTTGTCCTGATTATGCTGCGATTAATGGTACGAGTATTAATGGAACGAACATAACTTTCTTATGCTTTTGCGACTAACTTTCAGATACACAGAGCGACAGAGAGAGAAATGAAAAGAAAATTGAAAATGGCCTACCGTCTGGTGCCAACAAGAACAGAAAGAAGAATGTAAAAGTCCTCTGGCTGAACAGGTCAGCGTAACACATGAAGCAATTAAAGGATAAGGAAAATGTGATTGGAAATTTGCTGACCCGACGAAAATAGTACCTCCAGACACTAACAAGCAAGATGGATGCTCTCCCCATCTATTATCCACTCTGACTGGAAAAAACAAACCGACCATGGCCATGTCCAGTGAGTCCCACAAAAAAAAAAAAAAAACCTGTTTGGGGAAAAGCCTTTATTTAGTAACAACATTATGCTGTCTCGTAAATGTGAAGCTGTCGATAATTGGAACCTTGTCCTCCGATAATCTCTCTCTCTCTCTCTCTCTCTCTCTCTCTCCTTTTTCAGTGTGATCGTATACCTTGCCTTGGTGAGCTAAACGGGGCCAAATATATCTCTTGGTTTCGTTTCGTTTCTTTTAATGGTCAACCTTTCTATATTACACACTTATTAGCAATATTTCCTTTTTTATTCCTCTAACACTCCATATCTTTTGACTAACCACTTGCCTCCTACATTTCTTCTTTAAACTGAACTAGACCACCTCACAGCAACATAAACAGAGTAAGAAACATGCAGTTTTACTGAGGGAGTTCAGAAAGCTAATAAAGCAGGCTCCTCTGATTTTAAACCTTTGTATTCTAATTATATATGTACTCTAGTTATATTTACTAGCCACTGCCTTGTGTTTGTTGAAGTTTACGGACACATTAACTATGGAATTTACAACCACAGATACGCGAACCATGAAAACATTAGCAAATCCCAGTTTATCTCTCCGGTCCAGGGATTCATAGCATGTTTTTTTGCCATTTGCCCCCTGAGGTTGGCAAGATCACTCATTTACCCTCGCCCCATGAAAAAGATTAGTCACAGTAAAATAATTTAAAGGGTATAAATATTAACATTAAAGCAAACACTCTAATGAAATGAATTTAGTAACATGAGAAAGCAGTAAACTAGATAAGGATTGTATTTTAGAACTTCATAATGGTGTTCTGAATAATAGCTGTAAAAGTATATTTTAGAATGTTGCAAAGACTGTAAGATCATAATAATTAATTACATATAGGCTCATTTTCTTCATTAAACTCCTTTTGTTTTGTTTTATTGATATTTTATGTTCATTCGTTGTTTCGACTTCACTTGTCTCCAGGTATAGTCATCTTTCCTGGTCAGTGGGTGAAGTTACCTTTGACTTGGAACCCGTCATAGCTAATTTCTGTTTTAAGTTTAATACACTTCGTAAGTAATCAGTCATAAATGCAACGACCACAACTGCTAGTGGAACAACCACAATTTACTCACCTCCACAACTTCCAAACCACTGCTAGGCTTTACGAACATTTTAACCATTTGCTGCTGGAATGGGCAGATAGCAGAGAGATTTTATCATTACAGGTTGTAAATATTACCCACTGTTGTAATTCTTCGATATGAATGAACGTTTGGTGAAGCTTAACGTCGCCCCGGGACCTTCATTTTAAACCTTTTTACCCAGATTTTCTGTCCATAACTTTTATGCAACTATAAAAAGTCCATAAATATTTACTGTAGTTAATTTTTGATCGATTTTTTTCTTTCTTTTAAGTATATAAGCGGACGGCAGCGGGCTCAGAGAAAGGAAAGGAAGAGAATCGTGTAATTTATGGAAAAGTGCACAGTACTATTCCGTTACTATCACAATCCATGTGGTTACTACAGACCGTCGGCGTCCAGGTAAGATGACGCCTTCATTTTAACCCTTTCATTTCGATAAGATTTTCCGAAACAGAGTAACACCGTCTGGTGGAAGCAACAGTAAATCAAGTACATCATGATACTGAACACGCCACGGTGGCACATACAGAGACGGACGGGAAAAGACGGACGTTGTCTCCTTTATCATTCTTATCACGCGATCGAATTGCTTTTCCTATAGATCTTATTCATTATTTTTTCACATTGAGTGAGGGTGTATTGTTTTCGGTTCTGTGCGTGTATGCATGTGTGTGCGTGAGTGCTTGCGTGCATGTGCGCTCTCGTGTGTGTGTGTGTATGTGTGTGTGTGTGTGTGTGTGTGTGTGTGTGTGTGTGTGTGTGTGTGAACAGTATAACTCAGAGCAGCTGTCATCCGATTTGGAGAAAATTTAGTGGAAGCGCAGTGGGTCAGGGAAGGATAAATATGTTCAATCTTTAG
>JAGKTI010029437.1:0-12661 GCA_018397915.1 Birgus latro | reverse complement strand
AATGCATCAAAAACTCAGTTCTTACACATATCAACCCGACAAAATCTTCCTCAGGATTACCCACTAATGTTTAATAATGAACAGTTATGTCCTGCATCATCCTTGAACATGCTTGGGGTTTCATTCTCTCAGGATTTGTCTTGGAAAGAACATATTACATCTCTTGTGAAATCTGCTTCCAAGAGATTAGGTGTGCTAAGCCGATTCCGTACTTTCTTTACCCCTGCACAGTTGTTGACCTTGTACACGGGTTTTATTCGCCCATGTATGGAGTACAACTCTCATGTGTGGGGAGGCTCCTCACATGCAGCTCTTCTCAATAGGGTGGAGTCAAAGGCTTTTCGTCTCATTAACTCTCCTCCTCTTACTGATTCCCTTCAACCATTGTCTCTTCGCCGCACTGTTGCATCTTTATCTCTCTTCTATCGCTACTTCAATGGTCACTGTTCCTCTGAACTGTCTGCTTGCATCCCTCCACCTCTACGACTGGCACGTAGTACCCGTCTAGCAACAAACTCTCATCCCTTTTCTGTCTAACTCTCTAATGCAAGAGTTAACCGTTACTCCCAGTTTTTTATTTATGCAACTGGTCAACTCTGGAACTGTCTTTCTCTGTCTGTATTTCCTACTTCCTATGATCTCCAGTCTTTCAAACGCAGTGTGTCCAGGCATCTCGAAATGAACGGATCTTGAATTTGGCTCTCTTTTGTACTGTTTTTGCTTTTTCTTGGAAGGAACACTATGCAGGCCCGTGGCCTTTGGTTCCTTCTTCCATGCATAAAAAAAAAAAAAAAAAAGAGAGGGACAGGGAAACAAAGGCTGTGATGTTGCCAGTTTTACTTTTATCTGCATTTTCTCAAGACGTTTTACTTAATAATTTAATATAGATATACAACAGCATCTGCAAATCCTTGCAAAAATCATTAAAACATATTATTTAAATCAAATATCCGCAGCCTAATAAATTACTAGGCTGTGGATATTTAAATAATATGTTTTAATGATTTTTGTAAGGAATTGCATATGCTACTCTTAATATGGTAAACAATGTATTTTTAATTGATTATTTTTTATTAATAATAATTTAAAAAAACATTAAAATACATTATCTCTGTTGAAGCATTTTAAGAAATGCTACTACCCTCCCACCTGCCCCCAACGATCCAGCCCTCACGACCAGCCTGAGCCTCCCGCATCCCTTGTCCAGCCATGTGGGCAGCTCCCAAGACCACGAGTGCGCAGTCCACAGGACAAGTGCGCAAGGCAGGTGTGAAAGCGCAAATTCATTTATGCAAGCGCAACTAAATTTGCGCTTGCGCACCTGCCTTTTCATGTGCAAAAGCGCAATATTACGCATGGTTTCGTGCAGTGCGCAATGCGCAAACGATATTCACCGAAGCGCAAAGAGTGCGCAATTGCGCTTTGCGCAAGTACTTGCACACCTGCCCAGCACTGGACTGGAATTAATGAGAGAGTTCAAATACAGTACTTGGGTACAGTGATAGGAAAGAGAGGAAAATGTGCAAAAGAAGTGGAAAGTGGAGTGACACGAGGAAGGAAAGTAGCTGGTGCTTTGACGGCCTTGATAAGAAACAGAGGCTTGAGTATTGCAGCTGCACGAGGACTACATGGTGTGTTAGTGCCAACTTTAACATGTGGATGTGAGACTATGTTGTGGCATGAAAATGAAAGGTCAAGAGCGACAGCAGTGGAGATGGGACTGCTGAAGAATGTGTGTGGAGTACAAGGAGAGGCTAGGATAAGAAATAATATGATTCATGAAAGATGTGGAGTGAGGAAGTCTGTGGACACAAGAATCAAAGACAGTGTACTGAGATGATATGGTCATGAAGAGAATAGATAACAATAGAGTGGTGAAAAAGGAATATCTGAGTGAATCTGAAGGAGGGAGGAGGTGAGGTAGTCCAAGGAGAAGGTGGAAGGATATAGTGAATGGAGTGTGTGAAGAAGAGGGGTATGGAAGTTGGTAAGGCTAGGGGTACTGACAAGAGATCGAGGTGGCTGGATGAAAGTTGTGAGAAGAAGTGATGATCAGGGATTTGTTACCCCTTTTTAATGTGACAGCGTCCAGACTGACTCTATCAGATATGTTTATGTGAAGCTACAGAATGTGGTGAATGTTTCTGGCACATCAGATAGAGCCAGGATTTGGAGGGCTTGGATGATGAGTGAATGAAAATGTGGCCAATTGGATTGGGCAGACTTGGGCTGTATGGACATTGCTACTCCTCACCCTGCCCTAGGGTGGGAAAGAAGGTCTGGATGATGTTGAGGCTCTGCATGACGAAGTGCTATGGAAAGAATGTAGAGCTGTAGCACTGTTTTATTCTGCATTCAGGTACATGAGATAATCTGTAAGAGAACAAAACTTTTGGCCAAGTTAAGGAGAATGAACTTCATACCTGGGTAACAAATTATTTACCTGTGTCATGAAGGTGGGTGCACGAGCCATAGACTCAGGACTGTGTAAGGTGGTGTGTGTCGCAGAGGACATCCGTGACGCTGACCGCATCATCCTACTCTGACGTCGAAGAAAGGATGTGGTACTTGCTGGAACAGCACAATAAACATTTGTTTGCATCTTTGCACAATAAGTAATGGAACCATAATTTCTAGTTATATGTCTAATCTTTTAATCTTCTTTTCATCCTATAAATCCACAACTTGCAGAAATTGCTATTCAATATTCCAGTGCTGATTTATAAAACAAAGCTGTCAATTTCCCAAAAGTAGTAGTACCAGATGTAAGGAAAAAGTTGTATTATTTTGAAACACATCCCTGACTGCTTTTATGTACTGTACAATCTTTATTACATCCACACTCCCAAATGAAGAGGGAATGTTATGTTTTTACCGGTTTTGTGTGTGTGTGTGTGTGTGTGTGTGTGTGTGTTTAACAGAGTAACTTAAATAGTGTGATCTGATTTTACCCAAATTAGGTGGTGGAGTTGAGGATCAGCCACTGAGCAAAATGTCTTGAAAAAGTATGGGTCAAAGTCAAGGGCAACCTAAATACAGGTATACCCCGCTATATGATCTGCCTTTATTCAATACCCCGCTTTAGCGATGTAAAAAAATTAACACCCTTCCCCACCTAACAATGGCCAGTTCCAGGTTCTGTGATGGTTTTTTTTTTTTTATACTGATTTTGATGATACTTTAGACTTAAATTTTCTGGTTAGGTTGATTTATAATCTGTTATTAGATTAGTGTGTTTTAGTCATAGGTGGGGTGAACACTGTCATTTTTTGCTGGGGTGAGAACCAGGAGGAAGATGGAAACAGCAAGGCCAGCTTAAGATTTATTCTATATGGTAGAGGCAAGGGCACATCCTCTCTCCAGGGCACCCTGAGTCAGACTGCCCGCCAAGCCCCGGGTGTGAGCAATGGCAGGAAACTTCCCGCACGAATTCTAACTCCAACACCCCCTCTCCATTGCAGTGAATTCCCCACTTCCTGCAGTATTGATACAAAGCACACTGGTCGAGGAGGAGGAAGGTCACTACAGTAACAAACCAATGGGCAGATACTGACACTCATCACAACTCAAGACCAGGCACCATATGACACAATGCTGGCAAAATTTATATGTCACACACATGCTGACTCCAGAATGGCATAATTGCTACAACAATAAGGAATTCAATTAAGTGCTCCGGAACAACCACTGCTCTGGTATCATGGTACAAGTGCAACAAGATTATACAAATTACAAAACACCTTAACATGCTTAGGGGTACAAAACACTGCAATGTCATGGTACATAGTCTTCTAGGTGTCTTGGGGCATGCCTAGCAAGCCACAGCCTCTCCAGGGAAGGGAGAGGCTGACGGGCCTCCCCTCTACGGTCTGCCTCCCGCCTGGGACCACCCTCAACGTGCATGGTGGGTGTCTGTTCCCCTGTCTCCTCGTAGGGGTGTAGCTGGTGGTGATTCCTGATGGAGGCTCGCCCACTGCCGTCCAGCCGCACCAGGTACTGCCTTGGGGCTGGAGTGTCAACAATAACCCTACACGGTCCCACCACACCGTCTCCTGGTTGTGTAGGTGCACCCACTGGCCTGGGTTGTGAGGGGCCAGGTTGTGTGCCATCTGGTTGAATCTTGTGGCTGCTGTGTCCCCATTGTGGGCCATGGCCCGTTCCCTGCTTCTCAGCATCCTGGCCCATTGCCTACTGATCCTGTAGCGTTCTTTGGCAGCAGGTACAGAGTCTCTTGCTAAAGTCCCATCAGCAGCTGGGCTGGGGACGCATCAGTGTCGTGTAGTGGGGTGTTGAGGTACTGCAATATGGCCCTGGCAGCTGCATCTGACTCCAGGGAGCCTCCCGGGCCGGTGTTGTTCCTCAGCAGTCTCTTGGCAGACTTGGCTGCGGCCTCTGCTCGGCCACTGGACCATGGGTAATGGGCTGACAACACCCTCAGCTGCACAAGCCTTGCAGATAGGAATGCCCTCAATTCCCCACTCACGAGGTTCGTACCCCTGTCATAAGACAGAACCTCTAGGATACCGAACCTTTCGAACCACTTACAAAAGGCCATTGTGAGCCGTGAGTTAGCGGTGCCCCTGGGCAGATGCTCCACCTCCAGCCAGCCAGTTAACCTGTCTACATAAGCAATGTACTCTTCCCCCTCCAGTTGGAACATGTTAGCCATTGCTTGCTGGAAGGGGTACTCCGGTGAGGGTGTGAGAAGCAAGTTTTCTGCGGGCTGTGATGGGGTTTTGATTTCACATACAGTACTTGACAGTACCTCCTCTTCCACTCCACCTCAGCATCTATGCCGGGCCAGTACACGCATTGCCTGGTGCACCTGAGCATGCAGTCCCTACCCTGGAGACCTGTGTGAAGGTTGGCTAGGACTGTGGAAATTACAAGTCGCAGGTGCCCCTCATCACTGGCGTACATGACAGTGTCCCTCGGGCATGATAGGTGGCTCCTAATCCTGTAGGATGGGCGGAATGCTATCGGCTCCTTGTCCTTCCGGTCAGCCCAGTCCCCGGTGCTCACATGCTCATGGAGGAGCCTGTAGTCCTCGTCTCTGGTGCACTTCCTCCTCCACTTGAAGGTGGTCTACAATGGTGCCTTCTTCATCTTCTAGGGCACAGGCCATTGCTGCCACGACCATGACACATGTAGCCTTGTCTTCCACCAGGTCTGTCTTGTCCGGCCCACCCCATAGCAGGGGGTATCTTGAGAGTGCATCTGCTGTGCGGTTCGCCTCCCCCTTCAGGTACCTTATGCAAAATGAGTAGATCAATGTCTTCTCCTTGAGGTTGAGTGTGCAGGCATTGCTGATGTCTTTCAGCTCTTCGTTTTTGAAGATCTTTGTGAGTGCACGGTGGTCTGTGATATGGGTGAGGTCCAGACATCCCAGCAGGAACAGGCGTGCCTTTTTCAGGCACCATGTATTGGCAAGGGCCTCCCCCTACAATGCTGAGTAGTTCTTCTCGGCTGAAGTTAGATAGCGGCTGCCGCACAGGGCCAGTTTCCAGCTGTCCTTGCAGCACAGGAGGACCTCTTGAGACACACTGGCAGTACTGCTGACTGACCATGAAACCGTTGCCAAGCCTGCTGAAGGCGGTGAACACTGTTGTGGGCCATGTGAAGTCATAATACTGGAGGTCATCTGCCGCAAGCATGCCAATAGCCTCCTTTGCTAACTCGAAGATGGACTGGAGTTGGCCGTCCCAGTACACCACTTTTTCTGTACTTCTCTGAAGGGCTCCACGAGTGGTGCAATGGCGAGGAATGGCGCCATCTGGTTCACCAGCCCAAACCATGATTGGATAACTATGATGGAGGGGTGTGGCGACATCTGGAAATTGGTTATACCGCTTAGCAAGTCTTGTTTAGACTGATAATCCTCCCAGCTGAGCTGATAACCTGTGAAGGTCATGTTTCTGCAGAAGCAGAATTTGTCTGGGTGGAGCATGATCTCATTTTCTGCACACATTTGCAGGAACTGGTATGTGTGTCAGAAAGCATCAGCCATGCTATGGTTGTGCAGGAACGTGTCATCAACACATCTGAGTTTCCTGGAGATTTCTGCTGTTGCGTCGTCGAAGTGCTTGGTAAAAGCGTCCTGCCCTGCACAGTGGACCATGGGTGTAGGCCGGTAGCGGAAGCAGCCCCATGGGGTGATGAAGGAGGTTAGCTTCTTGCTCTCCTCAACCAGGGGGATCTGGTGGCACCCTGAATAAGCATCCGCTACTGTTTTGAACATGTGCTTCGGCACGCCAGTGATGGCGTCGAATGGGGGGTGAGTGTGGTGGGTCTTCCGTTGGCTTGCAGCGTTGAGTCACTGATAGTCCACTGTTCTGCGCAGCTGCCTGTCCTTCTTCAGGACCACCACCATACGAGAACGCCACTCTGTGGGTTCTCCAGCCAGTATGGGCTCGATGATGCCCTTCCTTATGTCGTCTTCCAATTGCTGGCGAACTTCGCTGTAGAAGTGGTGGGGGATGGGTGCTGGCATATGCACTGCATAGGGTTTTGAACAGGGGTGCAGGTGGATGTGGTGGGCTGGCCCCTTCATCTCCAGCAGGGGGATGCAGTTCACTGCGAATGTCATGTGCCCGAAGTGCTCCATGGACCACCTTTCCAGCAGATTCACATTTTCTTCTGTCATTGTGTATGAGAGAGTATCAAGTTGGGCAGGGACCGGGGGCTCTTCCACCTGTTCAATGGCCCCTACAGTCGCAGTCACGTTAGAAAAGTCGTGTGGTACCATGCCCAGCGCTTTGCACGTCTGCAGCGACAGATACAGCCGCTGCACCCCATCAGCAAAGTCCAGGTTCACCCTAGCAGACCCTCCACCCATGTTGAAGCTGCATTCCTTGCATCCCACAATGCATATGCTCCTGCCTGCGAGGTGATTAATACTCATGGTAGGTCTCTGTAGATGCCGCAGAGTCAGCCCGAGGCCCTGCATGAGGTGGCGTCCCACTATGCATACCTGTGTGCCCGTGTCGGCTACCGTATTATCTTGCATGCTGCAGGTGGGTCGTCACACTTAACTTCCACCCTGAGGCGTCACTGGCTACTGTGACGCTGGCAATGGTCTCGGCAGAGCTGGGCTGCTTCGCTGACGTACACATTCACTGGAAGTGGCCGACCCTCCCACGTCTGCGGCAGGTGGCCTTGACAGCAGGGCACCAGCACTCCCCGCTGCACTTCCTGCCGCTGCACCTCCAGCAGTCTTTTGCTGGGGGAGGAGGGGCACGATGCTGGGGTGGCCCTACACTTGCCTGCCGCACCCGAGTAGCACCGGCCGTTTCTGTTTCCTCTTCGTCACTCACCACTATGGCTGCGCACTCCAGCCGTTTTCTCCGACAATTCGAACACTTCAAAGGCATTTGTGATTTCTTCCACAGATCGCAACACTGGAAGTCACTGCAGCACTTCTGTTTTCATGCTGAGATTGCACAGCCCCATCACAAGTTTTTTTGATAGCATGAAATCGTCGAGATTTAAGGAACACTGTGAGCACTTAAAATCACACACTACTGCCTTGGCTCCACATTTTACCACATATGAACACACACTATCATTGAGCTCCTGCATGTATGTGAAGAAGTCTGACCATGCTCCTACAGTGCACCTGGGGCCCACCACCATGCTCCTTACCACACCGATGACCTCCTCCGTGCACATGGCCTTGAATCTGTGCTTAGCCACCCGTGCGTCCACTTATTGTTGCACTTCAGGATCACACAGAAATCTCACTTAACCCGCGGCCAAGGGTGGGACCCACCTGCAAATACTGCTGTAGCACCCGACGCCACGGGCCCACGCCTCGAACTCGGATGGTGACGTTCCCATAGTAGCCTTACCGGGAGCTGCAGGTGGTGCAGGTACTCACCACTGGGCCTGTGCCTCCAGGTGCAGGGTTGGGTACACCGGTTGGTAGGCTGTCCCCATTCCTGGAGATTGTAGCTGGGGTGGTGGCACATTGTACATGTTGCTGCGTACTTGGTTTCCCGGCACTGTGGGGCGGACCCAGTATTTTGACTCTGGGTTCACCAGCTCGAGGGCGGCTGCCATGGACAGATTTATATGGAGGCAGTCAGTAAAGAGAGGCCTCTCCTACTTCAAGGAGAGTCTGACCCTGCAGTCAGAGGCAAAGAGACACTCAAGAACAGTGTCATGCTGCTAAACCAGCCTCAGTCTTTGTCTGCTCTCACTGTGCCAAAGACTGTTAATCATGCACTGGCCTGTCCAGCCACAACCAATGCTGCACCAGAGACATTATAACCACCACAGACACCATTCACGAGGATCCATGGTCTCCCCAGACTTACAGATGCCTTACTACTAGTACAAGAATACTAGACCCTATGAGACTGACAGTGTGACAATTTTTCTGCCAACTCATTATAAAGGCCATTTAAAATACAGATAGCCAGTATGTGAGATAATTTTGTCAATCTTGTTACAAACTGCACTAAATTTGTGTTTTGCTAGTATGAATCGAATTATTGTATCCAATTCTTAAGTCAAAATACCTTCAAGTTTTGAGTCAAGTGAAGAGTCTTAAGAGCCAAGTCCGGAGTCAAGTCAGATCACCCTCGAGTTCAAGTCAAGTTGACAGATACTGTAGATAAGTAAATAGACACACAGACAGATAGATGAATAGTTAGACCGATTATCTTAGTCATTCTCTGTTCAGCCAAATTCTACCACATACTTACCATTTATCCTTGAGTTTAAGTCAAGCTGCAAGATACTGTAGATAGATAAGATAAATAGATAGACAGACAGATAGATAGACAGTTATATAGATAAACAAGTTGTTCTCTGGTCAGCCTAATTCTGCCACAAACCTACCATTTGATCTAATTCCTGGGCGACGAACGTTCTCCTTACTGCCCGTGACACGATTGAAGAGCATAGAAAGCACAGATGGCTTGCGGGAGGACAGGGGCCGAGAAGAACTGACCCTCGATGCTCCAGACTTGGTACTCTTGGCACTGGACCTGTCACTGTTACCTGTCCTCTTGATGTCAGCGTTGGCCTTACTGGACCCGATTTCCAGGTCATGCTGTTGGGAAGACAAGATAATAGAGGTGATGAAGGGTGAAGGGTCCTGGTTGTATAATAATGTATACAAAGGAATAAGAAGAAGTGATGAAGAATGAAGAAGTAGGTCATGATTGTATATTAATGTATGCTAAGGAATACAGCAGAAGAGATGAAGGATGAAGCAGTAGGTTGAGGTTGTATAAAAATGTGGACAAATGAATACAGAAGGGATGAAGGATGAAGGGGATGGTCCTGGTAGCATGATACTGTAGCAAAATGAGGAAGGAAATATAAACAGAAATACTGAAAAGAATGCAGAATAGAATCAAAATCAGTTTCCTCATGCAATTCTCTCAAGTCCGACTGGTAATACAACAAAAGAACTAATGTGTATTGGAGAAAAAAAAAAAAAATAGATTCTATACCAATTTAAGTTTACTTAACCCTTACATGCCAGGCAATATTTACTGCAGTTGTCACTTCACTATGTGCAATTCCTCAGAAACCACTGAAAATTGCTTGTATTCAAACCTTAATATCTGGGAATGTGTAGCACTTAGGAAAATGAATTAATGACCATTTTACTCGTCAACTCTTCCTCTTGTGAATGAGAGTATCCCCAGGTCTCTAGGTCATTGCACTGATGAGTAATGACATGAGGAAGAGAACTAATTTTCGCAGCGAGAGCGGTATGAGAGCAGGACATGTTCGTGCATCTGCCTGAGGCACCAACTATGGCTTTGCTGTCAGTGTGAAAACTTACTCCACTACTAAAAAACTAGATACCACTGCATCCAAGGCATGCCTTATGGCACTACCACTGAGCCCTTTTCTAGTACAGTATTCTTGGAATGAGGCTTGGCAAGGGCGGATGATGCAAGTGTCCACGTAAGGTGGGAAAAGAGTTGGACAAAAGACGTAAAACATCATCCTACACCTGGCAGTCATAGAGATGACTGAGGTATGCTTGCCTTGGGTGCTGGGAGTTTATCCCCACCCTTTGGTGATGAGATCAAGTGGCGGCCACTTCAAACTGTGGCGTGAAAACACTTGCAGTTATAGCCGTCACCCAGCGCCCTGATCCACCAATTTCGCCTAGGATATAACCATCACCCAGTGCTTAGGAGTAAAGCCCTTTAATCAAGGTGTCCCCCTGCCACACACTAACAACTCAGCAACATGTGTATTTTTGCAAACGTAGGAACCTTGACAGTCATAAGACATAATTTAAATTGTTTTCTAGGTTTTAGTGCCCTGATAGCAGCCAGTACAACTCAAGTAGAAATGAAGTACTGAGGGTTACTGAAGGGAGACCAAAGATAAGTCTTGCTGTCTTATATAACCCATACAGAATCTTCTTTAGGACATTAAATGAATGACCAATCCATATTGTACACACACACACACACACACACACACACACACACACACACACACACACACACACACACACACACACACACACACACACACACAACTCGCTGGCTCAGTGGTAACGTTATCATTTGCCATCTGGTAGATGGGAGTTCACGCCTTGCTCAGGGAGCGAAAAGTTTCACTGACAAAGTGGGTGGTTATTGTCCCCCTTGAGCAAGGGGATGGGTGTGTGCATGTGTGAAGGTCACAGCCTTGCCCTTAGATCAGACTATATGAGCTCTCGACTCCCTTCCGGGAGGGTAAAAGCTGACGATCACGACCATCAAGTGATCCTGACCGACCCGGTGAATTACACACAAAAGGAACACAAAAGGAACATAAAAGGAACACAAAAGGCTAGGGAAATATGAGAGAAATAAATCAAGGCCTCTGAAAGTAACCCTCCAGGGTGTAAACACTGTGAAGGAAATACTGAAAAATGCAAACAAACTTATGGAAAAAGAGGATTTCAAAAATGTATGGATAAAAAGATGCCTAACTCAAGAGGAACTGGGATTACTAAAAGAGAAGAGGGAGGAGGCAAAAACAAAGAATGAGGGAAGATCAGGGGAAGAGAAGAACACATTTTTTTTACAAAGCAATTGGATTACTGGTACGAAAGTGGTACATAAACAAGAGGGAATAAATAGGAGGAAAGTAGTGGACCCAAGTCATGACAAGTATGTAAACAAGATGATTAAGTTGATGTAATCAAATGTAGAAGGAATGGTATCTAAATTACTAGAGATGAATAATTATATTAAAGAAAATGAACCACATATTGTTTGCCTAACTGGAACAAAATTAACATTAAGGATGTAAAGCAATACCCTAAACCTAGAGGAACACAATATATGGAGAAGACAGGAGCTTAAAAAAAGGAGGAGGAATTATAATATTAACAAAGAAAAATCTGCAAGTCAAAGAAATAGAACTAGACATAACCTCACAGGCAGAACTGATTGCAGTAGAGATTAGTACGTATGAAGGAAAATTAATTGTGGCAAATTTATACATGCCACCCAAATCAAACATTTGAGAAAAAGGCAAATATGAAGACCTGGCAGAGAGTACAATTCAAAGTTTAAGAGCATTACTACATAGAATGGAGGAGAAATCTGAAAGAATTATACTATCTGGAGATTTCAATACAAATATAAATTGGAATACTCTAGATATAAAAAGCCAGGAAAGATGTTAGGACCAAAAGCTCCTCGACCTTGCACAGGAGTTTTTCCTAACACGACATGTAAAAGTAAGCACAAGAAAAAGAGGACTTGATGTACCATCAGTACTAGATCTTATATTTACTAGGCAAGAAAATGATACTGACAGTACAGTATTATGTATTACCCTCCATTCGGCAAAAGCGACCATGCAGTATTAAACTGCAACTTCAGGATTGCATATGACATAGTTAACAGTAATGAAAGTTACAAAAAGTGCCTTAACTACAAAAAGGGCAACTATCATGACCTAAAGAAATACTTCTTAGCAACAGATTGAGAAATAGAGCTTAGAGGACAAGATTTATGTGTTATATATAGAAAATTCTGTGCACTTTATGAAATAAGAGCCCAAAACTACATCCCTTGGCACAAACAAGCAGAAATGAAAATAAAGAAATGATTTAACACAGAATGTAAAAAGTCAAAAGAAAAAAGAGACTTGTTGTGGAATAGATACAGATGACAATAGTGAGAAGGCATATAACAACTATAAACAGGCAAGAAACGAATACACAAGAATAAGGAGAGAAGCCCAAAAACAGTTTTGAGGAAGACATCATAAACAAAAGTAGTGATCAACTGAAGCTATTTTACAGCTACATCTGAAGCAAAACCAAAGCAAAAGTCAAAATACAATCCATTATGGATGAAGGGATCCTCTGTACACAAGAGAAAGATATTTGTGAAGCACTAAATAAGATTTTCCAATCAGTTTTTACAGAAGAAAATAATTTTGAGAGGGATGGTATGCAAAATGCATGCCCAAACATATTCCCAGATATACTATCTATCTACCTATTTATTGCCAGACTGTTCCTCTGAACTGTCTGCTTGCATCCCCCCACCTCTACGACAGGCGTGTTGCACCCGTCTAGCAACAAACTCTCATCCCTTCTCTGTCCAACACTCTAAAGCTAGACTTGACCGTTACTCCCAGTCCTTCATTTATGCAACAGGTCAACTTTGGAACTGTCTCCCTC
>JAGKTI010029436.1:0-12661 GCA_018397915.1 Birgus latro | reverse complement strand
TCAGTGTTAGCTTCTCATGTATAAATAAGGCAAACTGTACATTTATAGTAAATCTAATGAATGATGATAGGAATAATTACAGGCAATGTAAAGCCACTCGGAGGCTTTATCTCACTCCATAAATTGTGAAAATTTCCCTTTTTTTTGTTTTTACACTGCCCGCGATGGCTTCACACATCTCAGAGCGGACTCGTTCCTTTTGCATTTACATAAGCCCATTCTTGGCAATCACAAGGCCTCTAGACTCTTACTTTGCTTTTGAACTTCATGGTATGTGCTCAGACTGGTTAACTTGTGTAAGTTGAAACAGTGGAAATGTTGCGTATGTCTTCTGTAGGTGATCCTTTTGTACATTAATCTTTTAATTATGTCAGCTTTAGGACCATTCTTTGAATTCAGTTTGACAGTTTCCCGCATAATTTTTCATATTACTGTTTTCAGAGCACTGCAAGACTTGGTGAATTTGGAAATTAGATAGGAATAGGAATCTAAAAGTTAATGCAGATAGAAGGAAAGTTGTGGTTTTTGAAAGAAATGAAGTCACAGCATGCACTGTGAGGATGGTGAAGAAATGGAGAATGTGAGTGGATTCAGGTACTAAGGTAATGTAATGAATAAGGATAGAAGTTTAGAGGTGGAAGTGTTTGAAAGAGTACAGCAGGGTAGAAAGGTTGCTGGTTCATTGAAATGGATGAGTTGCCCCTAAGCGCTGGCTGACGTGTATAGCCGTCACAGTTCAGGGCACGGAGTGCCACCGGCTGATGGGATATGCTGCAAGCACCTTTCTGCCTCCCTTTGAACTCGCGACCATTTTCTATAACACCCATAGGGTAGGTAGGCCATCCAGGTATCCCACGGATGCGCGGCTCAGTCTGTACACAGCACTGGTAGAGTGAGGACTCATGTCTTCATCATCATCCTCATCCAATTCCATACCACCACATGCAGGACCAATTGCATCACTGACCCCCACGAAAGTTCTGCCCTTATTGCCGGGGAAAGGGCTCAGTGATAGTGCCATCAGTCTTGCCTTGGATGACACCATGTCCCCACAGACACTCAGTGAGAGTACGTCCTCTGAGGAGAGAAGGAGTTACCACGTAGAAAGCAACCTCTCACCCTCCCACCCCTCCCCACTCTCAGACACCTGAGAAGGCTCTCAAACTCCTGCAGGAGGAGGGGATGGCCTTCAACAGTGACGAGTTCACTGTGGAGGAGTACGTAGATGACCCAGCACACCAAGCAGGTGAGTGTGGAGTTGGTGGTCATCTGCAAAATAAACACCGACGAGCCATTTCATCATCACGCTCGCCGCGTTCTCGCTGACATCTCGCCCTCAAACGTCCACCTTCACCTCATCTGAGTACTTCGAGGGCAGAATCACCACGACCAGACCCTTCAGGAGTGGAATTTTCCACACGGGCCCCACATGGTGTTACTCAGCAGCAAGCGTCTCCCCAGGGATGGCCCATGTCAGGTGAATCATCACCCCCTTACTCCCCCACCTTCCCCCACACCCCCTGCCATGGGGCGTGCATGTGGGTGTATACACAGGCATGCATGCACGCAGAAAAAACGTGCTGCACATGGCAAACGGCCCCCTTTACCAGGTGTGGGAGGAGTGGATACCTTTGTCTGGGATGATGGAGCAGGATTTGAGCTGCCTGTGGCAATGTTTAACAAGGAAGGAGCGGGTATTCAGGAGGATGTGATTTCCCCCAGGCCCTGGACTATTAGTAGTATTTTCAGGGCGATATTCACATCTCCAATTATGCAATACCTGGTGGAAGAAATAAATTTCCACCAGGCTATGTGTGTGCGGTGGCTAGACGTGGCTGCCATCGAAAGCACGTACTTAAGGGACTGGCAACCTTTAGAGCTGGGGGAGTTGTTTGTGTAGCTAGCCCGTACCGTGTTGATGGTGCACGTAAGAAAACATGTTCTCCATGACTATTGATCGGAAGATGAACTTGTGGGCACAATTATCTTCGGTAAGTATATGGCCCATGGGAGGTACCTGGTCATCCTAAGGTTCCTCCATTTCAATAGAAATTATGGGCCTGCACCAAACGACAGGTCATGGGAAATTAGACCCATTCTAACAATGCTCAAGGAGTCATTATCCAGGGTTTTTAGTCCGTTTCAGAAAGTGTTACGTGACGAGTCACTGATGTTATTCGGGGTATTCAGGGGCAAGTTGGCATTTATTAGGTATGTGCCGTCCAAGCATCACTGCTTTGGGCTGAAATTCTTTGTCCTTTGCAACTGCAAAACTGGATATGTGCTTGATGTGATAGTTTATTCGGCAACAGACACTGATATACCTAGTGACGATCCACAAGGTTTCTCAGCATCAGTCATGAAAATGCTGATAGAAAGATATTCCAACAGGCACCAAATTCTGTACACCGATAATTATTACACTGCCCCGGTATTGACCAAGTATTTGCTTGAACACGGTACTGGGTCCTGTGGAACTATTTGGGCAAACAGAATTTCCCTATATTCCCAGCAAATTCTGAGAAAGGAGCCCTTCTTACAAAGAAATGTGGCAATATGTCAGCCCTTCTCTGGCATGACAAGAGACGGGTTAACATATAATTGTCAACAGTACATAAGTGTGTGTTTGAGGAAATGGGAAAAGCAGACTACAGGACCAGGGACCTCGTGTTGAAGCCAGATGCTGTCAACGATAATAATATCAACATGTGGCTTTTTCATATATCGGACATTCAAATTGCTGAGACTGCCTACACAAGTCCTGCAGGTGGTACAAGAATGTTTTTACACCTTCTTGATATCACCCTCCTGAACAGTTTCATACTGTTCAAGGAGCTCATCAGGAAACCTCTCTCTCTAGGAGAGTTTGAGAGAGAGCTTGCATGCGAATTCCTTGAAGAATATTCAACTGCACAACTGCCAGGTGCTAGGCAGGGGACAGCGGCTATAGCAGACAGGCTAAGCTGTCCTAAGTATTTCCGGCAGCATAGGCTGGTAAAGATTGGCTGTACAACAGCAGGTCATCAGGCATGCAAGTGGTGCCATGTCTGTAATAAGTTCTACAAGTGCAATGCAATAAGTGTTATTGTTTATTGGTTATTGGTGAAAAAATTGTTGGAAATACCTTGGGTTAGCCTACCTGTTACATGAAACAAAACCACTTGTGAGCGGGCCGGAAAGTAAATCACCTCGCTGGCTATAACTAAATTTTTCTCACTCGATATTCAGGAAAATAGCGCTGAATATGTGAGCATAAGCATATTTGTGATGTGAAGTATAAATAATGTAAGGTAACAGTTTGTAAGATTTTCACGATGCCCCTGATTAGTACCAATCAGTCTGATTTATAGTACAAGTAATTACCCCATACTCAGCCATACTGCATGAAACAGCCACAGCATTTACTTGTCAAAGTGCAATTACCCGCAATCGTGATGTCAAGTGAACTTATAAGTACTGATGCAAGATGTGGGTACAGAAAAGCAAAAAGCTATTTTTTTCCCCACACACCTACGGGGCATAGTGGCACTACGAAACTGGCAGAACACCCTTTGAGGAGCTACATGGACAGGGTGATGACTCATCCTTATGACGGTGAGTAAGGAAAAGTCGAGGATTGAATGGAATATTCCACATTCCAACCAAGGATGCCCGGGCAGTGTTACCATCACCACCCTGGTCAGTGCTGCCAGCGCCAGCCAGTTGAGTCCAATGTCACAGCCAATGATGCGTGTTCGGAACCAGCCTGCCAAACATGTAGAACCAGTCATCTTCAACTTACCCTTACTCATCAACGAGACTGCCTGGAGACCTCGGAATACCTTCATTTGAAAGAGGAAGTGTTAGTGAGTCTTATGTATTTTTTTTTCTATAGCTATTATAGTTTTGGCAGATATTATGGTTTGAAGTAAGGGTATTTTTCCCAAAATCTCGGAAATTCCCCATAAGGAGGAGTGGGCGATGGTGGGAAACCCCCAGCAGATAAAGGTTAGGAATAGGGAAGTGAGCAGGGAAGTAAAGATGTCGCTCTAAGACTACACTATTAGTCTGGCAGTAGAAGGTTGAAGTAGGATTTGGAGTACATGAAACATTTTATTGATTTTCTGGTAGGTGGGAGCCTCCAGACCTCAAAACCACTTGATGCCACTTTGGCATATTTGGGCAACTTTTTCTACAGGCAAAATTCAAAATGGGTCCTATCCTACACTATCGAAATCTTAAAACGTCGATATATTTGTTAATACTTGGTGTGTGAAGCTAAATTTGGTGTCAAAATGTACATTTTTTTAGGTCAAAGAATCGAAGTACACCACTAAATTTATAACTGGTGCATTCCGAATGCTATATCTGGCAAATACTTAGAAATTAGAGTATATTTTTCCCCTTGTTTCTCAATATTCATATTCTTACCTTAGATTCAATTACTAGTTTCCTTTGACAAAAAAAAAATCTTTCATTAATTTGTTATTTTCCCTTTTACAAAATATATATTTCCAGGAAAAAAAAAAACGTATATGACATCAAGTTTTATCTAGTTCACACAAACTGCAACGTTTACATAAATACACATTCAAACTAATCATACTAAACATCCTCTTCATCCGAAGCAAATACAACCCTAGTCTGTCATTTTGACAGGTAAGTGATGTATGGCATTCACAAAACACAGAACAAGAGATCCTGGCAGCTGAACAGCTGCACCTACTGGTGGAACTTGGCGTGTTTGAGCTACATCCACAACGTATCATTTTCAGCGCGTCAAGTGGGGCTGGTGAGACATCTGGTAGAAGGGTTTTAGGCAGCAACATACCTGGAGTAACCTCTCGTGTCCATCCATAACATGTGGGATCAAGCTTTGGTGGCTCAGGATCTAGAGCAACTCACCATAATGCACATTGAAGATGGGCTCGGAGGACATTCTCCTTGAATGCCTCGGTAGTCGGGGGAAGTGCTCTAAGTTCAGGTGCTGAGTTCAACTTTGTATTACCAATCTTTGTCTTCCAGACATCATACCGTATAGCTGACATATAACCAGTTTCTTCTGATCCATAACAAGTAGCATAGAATCTTGTAGCTTCTTCCAGAACATCCGAAGATAGGGCATCAAGTTTACCAAGGTGGTTTAGCTGTTGGCCACATCTCAATGCCTTGAGGGCTTTACCCTTACCAGTGCCCCAGAAGAAGGCCATAGTGTTACATCCTTTCAATACATGGGCTGGTAATAAGTATGGTACAATGATAGAAAAATGTTCAGCTGTGGCTCTGATGTCCGTGGACGACCTGGTCTGACTAGTGGCACTTATTATCAAGTTACGCGTGAGGTGTCTCTGCTTGTAGAAATGCATGAAAAGTATGAATACATCAGTGTCATCAGAAAGGACATTAATGCATGATACTCATTGAGATGCTAGATGAAAAATTTGCTCAGCAATAATTATATCAGCTTCTTCATGCCTTGTTTGTAGATCATTCCTGCCTTGGATATTGTCACTGTGGTATTCCACAGGAATTGGCTTTTGTCCTGTCAAAAAAATCTTGTATGTGCTGGAAGTAAATCTGGATGGTCATGGATATAATCGCAGATCAGGTTGATCAGTTGCACCTTATTTTCTGTCGCAGCTAAGATGACCTGCTGTGGTGGTAGAGGTGTTGTGATACTTAGTTGGTGTTTATGGCTGCCATCAGAACCTGCCCTGGCACTTCTCGTAACATTCTTTATGTTATCGTGGTAGTAGCGATCAGACACTAAATAGGCATCTGCTTTTCTCATTTGATGTGAGATATACTCTTAGTTTTGGAGCTGGGGGGTGGTTTGCATGCATAAGAGAGGCAGAAAGTTACTCTTCAGATTCATCAGGTATATCATCCTAGGATCAGAATAATCTTAGGTAGACATCTAGGTGAGTGGTCGACATGTACATGCGACTTTTTCTCTCCAAAAATGAAGGTTTCATCAAAGAAAATATGCCTTTATCTTTGCTTCCACTTCACATGATGTTATTGTTTTGGTGTCTATATACTGTATATGTTTTTGAGGTCAAGGAATTAAGCTACGTAGGTTAAAATGTGCCTAGACTTACAGAAATGCATAAAAAATGGAAAAACAATGTTTGCCACGGACTTTTTTATTTTTTTTTATTTTTTTTTTACAGCCCCCAGCATTACTTATTCAGTTGACTAATCATTCTGCAGCAATTATTCTGGGGTCCCACAAACGAGACAATACCATCACTTTGTCAATTAAAGAGTGTGTGACACTTCCTTGGAAAAAAAAATCATAATGTTTTCCCCTTGAGTTCAAGTAGACAAATCATGCAACAAATATGTTTTCTCTGTAGTGGTGAACCTGTGAAGATTTCTAATAAAATAAAAGGGAAGACAACAATATGTTTGTTAATACTGATCTTTTGATAAATAATTAATTCTTGCAAACATAATATTATGCAGAAATTACAACTTGTCTTATGCAATATATGTCATTTTAATCATGCTTGTGTCTGTAATTTATGGCTTTGTGCTTGTGCAGATTTTGTCCAGAGGTGGTGTTTAATAATAGAACTTCTTTTTCAGGTGATGAAGTAGTAGATTAAAGCATTGAGTCTCTTAATTAAACTGGTAAAAAGTGTGATATTGTCCCTAAAGTTAACATCACAAGGTGCATCCTGTGTCAAGAATCAGAGCCAAAAACTGTGACAAGCACAGAAAATGGTAGCAAAAAAATTATGGATGTAACTGATATCAGAAAGGACATTGTTTCCAAGAGAATTAAGCGATTGGAGATGCCAACTTTGTGTACCGTTCTTACCATACACCAAAAACCAACATATATCCAAAAGGTGAAGAAAATGAAAAAGGCTGATACTCGATATGAACACCTGGTAGACATAGTACGAGCAAGAAACACTCCAATGGAGACTGTTTTATGTCATGATGTCACGTCTGAGCAGTATCTATTAGAGAATGGTTTAATGAAGAAAGCCCAGAAAAGTGATCTTGTTCATGAGAATGAGAAAGTGTTAACCAAAGAATATCCAAAACAACCAAACTTCGAACACAATGTGAAATCAGGTATAGTCATTGATGTTATGGCTGTTCAAAAACTGAAATTTAAAAATCTCAAAACATTTGGAGACTTGTGCAAATCAGTCATGGCATATGCAGAAAGATCTGGTTCTGCTGCCAGAAGAATCTATTTTGTTTTTGATTCATACGATCTTCACTCAGTTAAAGCCTGTGAGACAATACGATGCATAACACGATGTCCAGTTGAATAGAATGACATTAAAGAAAACAGCCCTTTACCTGTTGACGTGGAAAACTTCTGAGGCTCATCACAAAACAAACAAAACCTAGAAGCCCTGCTACACTCTCTTGTCAACAACACCACAAACACAGAAGGATGTCAAATAGTCCTTGGTGAAATAAAAGGTGCCAAACCATGTCTAAGCAATTTCAGTGGCACGTCAGTGGAAATGCCTGAACTATATTCTCATTTGGAAGAGGCAGATTATCGAATGATACAACACCTGGCAAATTTTACAAGTTATAACACGAGCTGTGGTGCACTCCCCAGACAGTGCTGTAATAATCCTTCTGGTGTACTACTACATCCTTCATGCAAACGGTCTGCAAGATATTTGGGCAAAGGCATGTGTGTGGCACCACTAGATTCATACCAATACATGAAGTATCTGCTCATCTTGGACAAATTAGCAAATTTCTCCCTCAATGCACACGCTGACAGGGTGTGATTACACCAGCAAAGTAGGCACCAAGTACGTAGCATTGAAAGTATTCCCTTAAAGGTACTAAATGGAATTTGGTCACTGTACGGTCGAACCGAAATTTTCAGAAACAGTGTCAAAGCTGAGGCACTAAAGAAGGGGTCCAAATGTCAAACAGTGGATGAGCTCAGAGCACAAATGTATTTTTACAGCGACGGATCACTGGATTTATCACCAACTAAAAAAGCTCTAACAGCTCGTATTTTGAGAGCTTTTCCTGCCGCTAACAGAATGGTGACACTTCTGTAGCAACCCACACAGCAGTTGAAACCAACATTGTTTGGATATGTGCTTGATGACTTGCTCTTGCCTGAAACTTGTGCTAACCCTTTACCAGAGCAATACACAGTCCGTTGCTCATGCAAGAAATGTGCCACTGCAAGGTGTTTTTGCAGAAGAAATGATTCACCTTGTTGCACATTTTGTGAGTGCAAATTACAAGAAGGCACTCAACCATGTGGAAATTACTTCTGATAGATGTCATCACATAATTAAATTGAAGACATGAAACATTCTGCATCTGCAGAGTTAATATCTATTTGTTAAGAAGCTATAATGTAGATGATGATTCAGAGCTTATTTATAGTTAATGTTTGATTTCTTCCTTGTTTTGAGCAGAAACATATATTTTTTAAAATGTACTGAAAGTCATTCATTTAGGACTCTAAATATTGAGCCGTTTTTTTAAGTGTATAAATTAGTTGCTTAACCCTGCCGGCGTCGAAGGACGTTTAGCCGATAAATGGCTGCAGACGTCGTATGAGCGCGGCCTATAAAAAAAAAAAAAAGGCAAAAATTTTGGGGAAGTGAACGAGCGATCTGAACGTCTTCAGACTGACCTACCCAACACTCCCATATACCCCTTCTTGCTTTACTATCCTTATCCTTCAGCATGTAGAGTTAGATCTTGTAGTCATAGTCTACTCTGTAACAAACAGCCTCTAAAGGACCATAAGGTCTGTTGCTGTTTGCTTTCCTATGTACTCCTATGTACCACACACGTCAGTGCACCGAGCACTTCCGTGATGAGTGGATGTCCGAGTTCCGCCTCTCTCCCTGCCCCAAACCAGCGCCACCCTCTCCAGCCCCGTAGGCTGCTCACCAGCCCCAAGATAAACAGCTGTACCCTTTTCCCTACCCTACAAAAAATATAATAATTTTCCGCATTCACAACACACAGACAGCGACATATATTGCGAAAATAACAAAGTAAAATGACAGAGAAACGTAAACGTGTTATTAACGGAAAATATGTTTTCTCAAGTCTGTATACGTATTTATTTTTGCTTTGTCTCTGTCTTTGAACCCAAATTTGGTGGCAAAATGTACATTTTTTTTAGGTCAAAGAATCCAAATACATCACTGAATTTATGACTGGTGCATTCAAAATGCATTAATTTGCAAATTATTAGAAATTATGGGGCTTTGAGACCCTAATTTTTTTCTTGAAACCTTATGTAAATTATTTTGCAAATCCTATTTCAGCTTCAATTATTATAATGGTCGCAGTCCTAGCAATGGACAAGTAGACATTTTATGCTTTTAGTCTTATTTCGCTTACGGCTTCCAGATACATGATGCCATTTGTTTCAACATTGCCATTTGAATATCCTATATGTACATGCATTGTAAAGGTGGTGGTATTGTTTTAGTTGCATGTTTTCATATGATCTCAGATTAGGTGAATATGGTGGCAAGCAGTTCAAATCAACAGAATAGCTGCATACTCCTGAACTACATGAAGTGCAAGGACAAGAAGGAAAGTCTTTGTGAAGTTTCTACTGCTCGGCATATCCCTAGTCACATCTAGCAAGCAACGTGGGGACCCATTACATAGTGACTATAACGTAGAAGATACTGATGATACCTCTGAACTTTTTATTCAAAAACATGTGCATCAACATACACTTCAAAGCACCATATAAAAAAGACATATCACACGCCAGAGAATACCAGAGCCGGAAGTAAAACGGACTTGCAGATCCCAGGCTAACATTTTTAGTTTCAAGGACCACTGTTTCATTTGCGGTGAAGTATGTTCTCTAGAACAAGATCCAAAACATCCTGTTAGCTGGAAAAGAGTCGTGCAATGCAGAGCTGCTGATTGTGGCCCAAATCAACAAGCTTTCAAAGATGTTATTCAACAGGCAATAAGATTTGTGTGATGATGATTTGGCTCAACAGGTACGCATTCAGTTGGAAGGTGCCCAATTGATTTGCATGTGACGGATGCTATGTACTCGTAAAAATTGCATGGACATATTCCGAGGTAGGCGTAACATCGAGAGTACTGCAGTAGAAAGAAATCTAGAGCCTGATGATGAAGCTTTTGTGACCTTAGTTGATATAACGAACAATGACCAATCTCATATTTGGAACTCTGTGGAACTTGAAGAATAATACAGACAATACAGTGGTACATCATTGACGCAGAAGCAGTTGATGAATAAACTGTCTGAACACTACGGGAACGATATTAACATTAAAGCCATCTGCCGTAAAGAAATGGGCTCTAAGTCTGCACTTCTGCAGTTGCCTCTTCAAAGATGCTGTCACCGTACACAGACAAGAGTCAAATGCCTGGATCCAGTCTGATGAAGTTGAGCACAGGAAACTGAGAGACAAGCTAGCAAAATGTATTGATCCCCTTCAAGTAGAAACTCACCCAGATGGACTGAACAACATAGTTTCATGAAGGTTCTGCCCAGGTTCAGTGAATGTTGATCAGTCCGTCAGCATAGGCCATAGGCACACAACAAATGGAGCAGTTCCATTCAGGATGGCCAAAAAGCCTCCATCAACCTCTTCCAAAGCAAGTCACTACAATGTCAGTTACAAGAAAACAGATAAAAGAAGGACAGTCATCTGTGTACGACACCAAGTTTATTTTCTCCAGGGTCCTCGGCCACGTAGATCTCTTTTCTGTCCTGTTGTATGAACTGGCTCCAGTTCCGCCATCTATGAAGATACTGATAATGTGTGCATCACTAAATCCAAGTCTGCACTCAAAAAAAAGTTGCAAGTTGAGATTTCTGAACAACTCTATCCCACACCTGATGCTTTTATCTTCGATGGATGTGCCATTCTTTGGGTTATAACATGGCCTACCTCAGGGACAGTTGAAGACTTCATCTAGAACCTAATAGATAGTCAGGGAGCTGGGGGTGGTTTGCATGTATAAGAAAGGCAGAAAGTTGCTCTTCAGATTCATCAAGTATACCATCTAAAGTTCAGAAAAATCTTGGGTAGACATTTAGGTAAGTTGTCGATTTCCAGTAAATGGCCTTTGAACTCGACATGTACATATGACTTTTTTTCCCCCCAAATAAAGGTATCATCAAAGACAATATGCCTCTATTTCTGCTTCTAATCCACATGAACTTATTGTTTTGGTGTCTAAATATATGCTTTTGAGGTAAGGTAATTCAGCTATGTAGGTTAAAATGTGCATAGACTTACATAAATGCATACAAAATGGAAAAACAATGTTCGCCTCATAAAATGCACGATGTATTGATAATCTTACTCCTTAGAGAACTCACAATTCTTAACCCCTCCGTGGCCGTAGGTTCGCGGTATTTTACGTGCGCCCCTGGCCGATGCCAAGGCCATTTTCTGAAGTTTCGAAAATTGATATTTTTTCCTTGCCATATTGAAGAGGATGTTCAAACGCACCTAACAGTCCAAATCCCAGCTTCCTGGACTCATTCTGTGGCTTGTAATGGAGCGTGTAAATTGCAGAAATATCAGCAACAGATATCCACCACAATGGTGTACTGCCGCGGCGCAACATCGCATGCGTTGTTGTTGTTGTTGTTTTTACCCCCCAAATAATGTGAATGGTGCTGAGATGTTGTGCATATGTTAGATACGATGATACACAATGTTAGGATTGGCTGGAAAAATAATTATTAATATTTTTTCACATTTTGATATAAAATATGTTTATAGTAGTTTTGAGTTATTGTGCACGTTAGCATTGTGATTATGGTTGGAAGATGGGGTGAAATGAGAAACTTCCCGGTCCCCCGAGGGCAGGCTTTCCCACGGGGGATGAAAGTGGAGGGTCGGGTGGATTAGCGCCTGGTCAGCTCTGATTAGGAGTAGGGGAGTGGAAGCGTTTTTAGCCGCTCCCACACCACCTGCATGGCTAAAATAGAATCGTAATGCAGGTTCAAAACTATGAATAAGTCAAATTATTAGGAACAGAGACACAAAACAGATACAGACGGGGAAAAAAACATAGTTTTCCCATAATTACACTTTCACGTTTCTCTATTTTTTTGCTTTGTTATTTTCGCAATATATAGATTCGTAATGCAGGTTCGAAACTATAAGTCAGATTATTAGGAACACAATTACTAACAAAGATGCCGACATTTTACGATTTCGATAATGTAGGATAGGACCCTTTGGAATTTTTCCTGTAAAAAAAAAAATGCCCAAATATGCCAAACTGGCATCACCCAAAACTCTATTCTGCTGCCGGATTATATTATGATTCTCCACCCTAACGTACGAAATTGATGCTTGGAGTCTAATGGTAGGACACAAGAGTGAGAGCTGTGGAACTGAGTTATGTGAGAGGAGCATATGGAGTTACACGGAGAGATGGAAAAACAAATGAAGTAAAGGAGTGTTGTGTTGATGTAGGTGTGATTTAAACTGTTAAGACAAATACTCTGAGATGGAGAGTGAGAGACAGACTAGACGGATGAATGTGGGTGAGGTGGAAGGGGAGAGGAGGAGGAGGATACCAAGGATGAGATGGAGTGAAGAGATATGTGATAGAGGGCGATGTGAGTTGGAGAGAAGGCATCCAAGCAGCAGAGGACAGGTCGACGTGGAGGCGATTTGTTTGTGGCCACTCCTTCCGG
>JAGKTI010029435.1:0-12662 GCA_018397915.1 Birgus latro | reverse complement strand
GTCGGCAATTCTAAGGAAAGAACTGGACGCAAAAACAAGGCAGTGAATTGTTACACACATGAATTACAAATATCTTCCCAGGGACAAATATTACATCAATAGATACACTAGATTCTGGGTTGGCCGGAAACGGGTTAACACAAGGTTTTACTGAATTGAATTTGCCGGGTCGGCAATTCTAAGGAAAGGATTGGACACAAAAACAAGGCAGTGAACTGTTACACACATCTATTACAAATATCTTCCCAGAGACAAATACTACATCAATAGATACACTAGATTCTGGGTTGGCTGAACTGAATTTTGTCTCTATTCCGGCTCAGGGAAAGTATGGTAATATACATCCAGCACTTACAGCACTTAGATTACACTTACAAATCTGAACACAGGAATACACTTGCTATAATTTCCCAAACTCGTATAGAACTGTACGGCAGCGATGCAAAGAAACAATTACGTTAACACCTGGTGTCGATAGACACTCACCTGGCCGGATGTCTATCTCGAATGGAGTATGCCGTGCTACGATACACTGTGAGGGGGGACTGCGGTATTCTAGTGAGACACTTGGAGGTGGCTAGACATATCACAACTAACGTGCCTGTACACTAGGGTGGGGAGGGGAAGGTCTTTAATAAACAAGGGGGTGGCACGATTGGTATAATATAATTTGTTCTGTTGGTCACCGTGGTGTTTCACTCACGTGCCAGTGCACAAGGGAGGAAGTTTTAATAAGCAAGGGGATGGCACGATTGATACAATATAATTGCTCTTATTATGCTACGTGTTTGTGGGCCGGTTTCTCGTCCCTCAAACACGCAGGCTACAGTGCGTCCCTATTCTAGACCGGGTTGGCAATTCTAAGGAAAAGAACTGGACACAAAAACAAGGCAGCGACCGTTACACACGTATTACAAATATCTTTCGAGAGACAATAATACATCAACAAATACAGTGGATCTCGGGTTGGCCGGGGATGGGTTAACAACTTAATACAAGTTTTTCCTGACTGGAAATCTGTCTCTCTACCGGCTTAGGGAAATTATGGTAGTATTCACTCAACATTTATTGCATTTAGAATACACTTACAACTCAAGACACAGGAAAGCACTTGCTACAATTTACCTGGTAAGTATAGCCCTGGATGGCACTGATACACTGGTACAATTTATGTTAACACCTTGTGTCGATAGACACTCGCCTGGTCAACCGCCTACCTCGACTGGAGTCTACCACGCTACGATACACTGTGAGGGGAGACTGAGGTATTTCTGTAGTGTTGCACTCGCGCACCTTTTCACTGGGGAGGGGGAAGTTACATGAACAAGGGAATGGCACGATTAATATGATGTTGTTGTTCTGTTGGTTACTGTGGCGTTTCTAGTGTGCCAATACACTGGGGAGGGGTAAGTTATAATGGACCAAGGGAATGGCACAATCTATATGATATTATTGTTCTGTGGGCCACTGGAATATATCATTCACTGAGGGGGTTTCACCGGACTCCACTCGAGGCATACGCTAAACCAGGAGGACAAATGTGCTCGTCAATTCTTACACTCGGGGTTCCTGGTCGACGTATCACTATGACACACTATAAGTAATCACTAACATATACGTATATCCTGGCTTCAAAACAGCACACACTATGTGGGTCCCTTTGATACACTGAGGGGCCGTGGGTAGGTTTCTCTGTCTGGAGGAATGACAGAATAGCACGCCCTGGTTGAGGCCCCACACGTAGACAGGGGTCTATCAGCTCGGTCCAAAGAGAGCCAGGAGACGGGCCTGACGTCGAGTCTGGGAGGGACTCGGAGTGGTCTTACCAACAGGTAAGTCGCACCCTGGTGTTCGAGGCAACTCCCTGGGTGACTGGGGACCCAGGCCACAGGAACCTGGTGTGGCTGGACTGCGGCAATGGCTGGAGGGTGGCGTCACCATCAGGATCGCTGCACGGGAACCTCGGGCTGGGGGAGTGGTGGACCGGTCTGGTCATTGGCTGCTACGTCTGCTAGGACTCCATCTCTGCTGCTGCTCACACGGTTGCAGTCGCATGGAACCAAGACTTTGGGTGAGGCCTTGCCACGGCTCAGGGGACTGGTCCTCTTGGGCTACAGGATTTCCTGTGGAAGAGAAGTGGACAATGGCCGGCTCTAACTCCAGCGGCACAGGAGACTGTAGCAGCACAGGAGACTGCAGGTTCGGGGCAGCTAATGGGCTGCTCTGCCTCTGGCTGAACGTGACTAGAGGCCAACGTCGTGGTGGCACAGGGGGTTGTAGCTCTGGTGAGGCTAGGGGCCTGTACCATGAAGCGAAGAGGACTAGCAGCAGAGGGACGGACAATGGCCCATCCTGGCTTTAACCCAGCACGGCCTGTAGCCGATACTGCGGTACTGCTCTGGGGGGCATGACTACAGGAAGCTAACGGCTGTTGGCATGTCCTGCCCGACTGACACGACTTACGGCGTGTATTGCGGCCCTGTAGCGGGGATGCACCTGGGGAATGGACTGAGGCCGGTTCTGGCCCGTACCTGGTATGACAATGGCCAATACCGCGGTATTGCATGACTACTGGAAGCGGATGGATGTTGGCCTGTCCTGCCCACGACTTACGGCCTGTGTTGCGGCCCTGTAGTGGGGATGCACCTGGGGAACTGACTGAGGCCGGTTCTGCCCTGTACCTGGTATGACAATGGCCAATATCACAGTGTTGCATGGAGTTGTAAACTCCACGCCTTACCTGGCAAGTGAATTTCTGGCTGGAGACTAGGTGATGACTACTGCTACATTCCTGGGGCATCGGTTGGGAGTAAGAGGGGCGTCGGGGAAAGGTACAGGTGTGTCGTTCCTGTTTGGAGCCGCTCGGTGTTACCGGCGGGGCCCCGGTAGTACTTGGGGGGGTTGGGGGTGCTGGCTCCAGCCATCACGTTGTCTGTGACTCCTGTCTGTATTTCAGTTCTGTTAGTCACTGTGGTGTTTCATTCACTGGGGGGGGTACGGGACTCCACTTGGGATATACTCTAGACCAGAATCACTAGTGGGCTCGTCCAATCTTATACTTTGGGCTCCAGGACACTTTACCACGAGAATACACTATACAGAATCACTCGCATTGTACAAACTACGGTATATATAGATCTGGGTCTAGAAGGCACACACTGGTAAAGTCCATCTATTTTACTATCACTGGTTGGCCGCAGGTTGATTCCTCCATCCGAAGGAGAGTGACACGCCCTGGGCGGGGCCCCATACGTAGTCGTGGAGCTAAGGGCTTGGCCCGAAGAAAGCCAGGAGACGGGCCCCACGTCGAGTCTGAGAGAGACTCGGAGAGGTCCCACCAGCAGGTAAGTCACGCCCTGGTGTTCGGGGAAACTACCGAGGTGGCTGAGGACCCAGGATACTGGAACCCGGGATGGCTGGACTGCGGCAACGGCTGGAGGGTGGCGTCGCCATCAGGGTCGTCACACGGGAACCTTGGGGTGGGGGAGTAGTTGACAGGGGCCGACGTCGTCTGCTTCGTCTGCTAGGGCTCCGCCTCTGCTGCTGCTCGCACTGGTGGAGTTGCAGGGAACCAAGACGTCTGGTGAGGCCTTGCCATGGCTCGGGGGAAGGGTCCTCTCCAGCTGCAGGATCTCCTGTTGGAGAGAAGCAGACTATGGCCTGCTCTACCTTTGGCCTTACACAGCTAATGGCCATCGTAGGAGTGTTCCAGGGGGTTGTAGCTCTGGTGCAGCTAATGGCCTGTACCGTGGAGTGAGGAGAACCAGTAGCAAAGGGACAGACGATGGCCAATCCTGCCTCATACCCAACAGGCTTGTGGCCGATGCTGTGGCGCTACTCTGGAGGGAACGACTACAGGAGTCGGACGACTGGTGGCCTGTCCTACCTGACTGACACGCGTCCGTGCCGCGGCCCTGCAGTGGGGATGCAACTGGGGAACAGGCTGTGGCCGGTTCTGCCCATTGCCTGGTATGACTGTGGCCAATACTGCATGTTGCGTGGAGTTGCAATTACAAACTCCACCCCTTGCCTGGCGAGTGGATTTTTGGCCGGAGATTAGGTGCCGGCGACTGCTACCTTCCCAGGACGTCGCCTGGGAGTAAGAGGGGCATCGGGATGGGATGCAGGTACACCGTTCCTGTTCCGAGCCGCGGACCCCCTGTAGTCCTTGGGAGGTTGTGGGTGTTGGTGTCGTCTGCACCGGCCGTAACGTCGTCTGTGGCCTTCACCCCTAACTTCCGTATTTTACGACCCTCTCCTGTAAGAAAGTCACGACCCTGTGACTGGAGGTGGTACAGGTTGATGCTGGATATTTGGTGGAAGGGTTGAGGTGATACAGGAAGGTGGTCCAGTGGTCGGTCGGTATATTGGGCTGCAGGTGTTGGGAGTAGGCGACACGAAGAGTGGAAGGGTGGTTCGCCTGCTGGAGGAGTCGCAGCAAGTGGTGTGTGCTCCGGATGCATTGGTGTTGCCCGAAGGTAGGGATCCAGGTTATCCTCGTGGTGCGCATGGTGGTGGTGGTGGTTTGGAGGCAAATGCTGGCTACATGCAGTCCGGCGTGGTTTATATTGCCGGGGGAGCGTGGAGGTGGCGTTCCCTTGGGAGTGTGGCGGGGCGGGTTTTTCCATGCGAGAAGAATAGGGATGGTTATTGGGGTGGTGTTAGGGGGTGGGGTGGGCGGTTGGCTGCTGGAGGGCGAGGGGGTGGGCGTAGCTGTGGAGATGTAACGAGCTGGTGTGCACGAGACATGGCCGGAACAGATGGTCGTGGTGGTGAGACGGGGAGTGAGCGGCGACGGGAAGTGAGGTGGGGGAGCAGGTGCGGGCAGAGAGTGAGACGGTGTAGCGTGGTTGGTTTTTGGGGTTGGTGGGGCGGGGGCTAGGTTGGCCGCGGAGCGCAAGGTGGTTGGTGTGGAATTTCCCATGGTGGTGTGGGTGGTATGGCGGTTGCAGGGGAACGTGGTGGTGGTGTGGGTGTAGTGTGTGGGGGTGGCGCAGGAGTTCTGGGCGGTGAGGGGGTGGTGGAGACCGGCGGGGATGGGGATGGGGAGGAGTAGTAGGAAAACGATTCTTCATGGGGAGTTGGAGGCGTCGGTTTGGCTCAGGGAGTTGGGAATGAGCAACGGGGCTGGAGGAGTCTTGGGCGGGGCGGATATGGCGATTCCTGTAGGTGCGGGTGGTTCCGTTGCAGTTGACGATGACCTGAAAGGGGTTGGGAACTTTAGAGATGGTGTAGGGCTCCAGGAAGCAGGGAGCAATTTTGTTGGGGGTGGGGAGGTGTGCAATGAAAACCTTGTCGCCTGGTTTGTAGGGTTGGTGGAGGAGGAATCGTTTTGGGTGTCTTGGTTTGCATGCAGGTGCTGTAACCGACGCTTTAGGTGTTGTAGGGGGTCAGCGGTTGGGGAGTGGGTGGGGGGTTGAAGTGTTGTCGGAGAGGGTGGGGGGTTGAAGTGTTGTCGGAGAGGGAGGAGGAGGGGTGCCTCGCCAAAACCCGCTCGTGGGGGGTGATACCGTCATCACGGGGGCAGGTGTTAATTCCCCACTGGACAATTTTGACGTGTGCAGGTCAGTCATGATTTTGGGTATCCTGGATGCGAGTCCTGATTTGATTTAACAGGGTCTGGTGACTCCTTTCACAAATCCCATTTCGACAGTAGTGTGCTCCTTGGCCAGACAAGTGATCAGGAATTTGGAGTAGACATTGACGAATGTAATGATGTATTTGCAGCTGGACCTAGGTGGCAGGGAGCCGACAACGTCAACAGATAATAACTGCCAAGGTTTGTGGGCAGAGATCTTCCCAGCCGGACCCGCAGAATGGGTGATGTCCTTGTCTAGGCAGCACGCCCGACAAGCCTGAGTGACATGCTGGGCGAGAGTATTGGGGTTGGGAGCCCAGTAGTGGTCGTTGAAAACCTGGGTTAACTTTTTCGTACCCAGGTGGATCCCACTGTCTGAGTGGAGGTCGGTGAGGACGTCTATCGCGGAGTCTGGGTCCAGGACGATGTGTCCCAAAGGTGTAAAAAGTTGGTTCCCTTGCAGATGAAGTTTCGGAAACAGGTGCTAGGGAATCTAGGGGGGGCTGGTCTTGGTCTAGCCAGTGCCAGATCAGCTTGGACTGGGGGAGTAGGGACTGTACCAGTAAGCAGGAGAGGGCATTGGTGTTGGTATGCAGTTTCCCGGGTCGGTATCCTAGGTGTTCTGAGTGGCTGATTGTCAGAGCCACTGAAGGGACTGGTGGTCTCTGATGATGGTGACCCTGGTGCCGGATAGGTAAGCCCTGAAGTAGTTGAGGGCCCAGACGATACCCAGACACTCGCGCTTGTTAATAGCGTAATTTCGTTCTGCTGGGTTTAGGGTGTGGTTAGCACAAGCAATTTGTGCTCACGCCCTTCCTGGACCTGCGCCAGGACGGCGCCTATGGCTACGAGCGAGACGTCGGTGTATAATCGGAAGGGGAGGTCGTAGTTCAGGAAGGTGATGATGGGGGCCGAGATAAGTTTTTCCTTTAGGGTGTTAAATGCTGTTATTCGGTTGTCGCTCCAGATGAATGGCTCGCCTTTCTTAGTGAAGTCGTGTAGTGGCTTTGCACGGTCAGCGAACCCTTTGATGAATTGCCGGTAATACTACGCGAGCCCCAAGAAGGTGCGAACTTGGTGGACGTCCTGTGGGAGTGGCTGGTCGGTGATGGCTCTCAGCTTATCGGGGTCCGGTGAGATGCCTTTCCCGGAGACGATGTGCCCTAGAAGGCAACAGAGCAGGCAGGTAGGACACACTTAGTGGGACTGAGTTTCAACCCGGCCTGGCATATTCGTTGGAACACCTGTCGGAGGCGGTGCAGGTGGTCGGCCCAAATCTTGCTAAAGACGATAACGTCATCGAGGTACGCCAGGCAGACTTCCCAGGTTAGGCCGCTGAGGACGGACTCCATGAGGCGGTAGAAGGTGGCCGGGCCATTGCATAGCCCAAACAGAAGAACATTAAACTGATAATGTTTCCCATTACTGATGGAAAAGGCCGTTTTCCCTTGATTTTGGGGGTGGACAGGGACCTGGCAGTATCGCGATTGGAGGTCCTGCGTGGAGAACCAGGTGGAGCCATGCAGGGAGTCCAGGGAGCCGTCTATGTGGGTGAGGGGAGCATCATCCTTGATGGTTACATCGTTCAGGCGGTGGTAATTGATGCAGAACTGTAGGGCGCCGTCCTTTTTCCAAACCAGGACAACGGGGAAAGATCAGGGGCTGGTGGAGGGCATGATGATGCCGGCATCCAGCTTTTCACGGACTTGCCTGTCTTCTCCAGCCCGTTGGTGTGGGTTTCTCCTGTGGGAGGGTTGCCGAATAGGGGGCCGAGTGGTGTGAATTTCATGGGCCAAGTATGTTGTATGTCCCAAATCGGCGGGCCCTGTAGAAAAAAGGTCTTGATATTCAAGGAGTAGATGGCACAGGGTCTCGGTCTGATGGAGGTACAGGTGATCGGGTAAGGGGGGAAGGGGGGAGGGGCTTGAATTTAGAGGTGGGGTGTTGCAAGGCTCAGCTGCCTCTAGGTCACTGATCAGGAGTCCTCTTGGTAGAGTGAGGGGTGTAGCCGCCAGATTCGCCACTTTGATGGCGTGGAGGTGTGGCAGGAGGAAGGTTGGCGACATGAGGTAGGCAGAGAGGGGCCCGGTGGGAATGTTTGGGGAAAAGAGGGAATGGGTCCCCATGGACTTATTGATCTGCAGCCAAGATTCATGGTGGGGGGAATGGTGAGGGTGGACACAACGGTTGCGGGGAAAGTTGGGCAGAGGGGACTGGGGCATGACAAGGAGGAGGGGAAGGGGGGTCAGCAACAAGGAGGGAGGGGGGGGTCGTTTTGTCGTGCGCATATACAGAGGGCTAAGGGCTGTCGAGGGGGCGGTCAGAAATGGAGCAGCCTCCCGTGGCAGTCGATGTGGGTGTGTAGCTTCTGGAGAAGGTCCAAACCCAAGTAGTCATCATAGGCACGGCAGGAAGAGTCGAAAACAATGAAGGGGTGGCAGGTGGAGGCTGGTTGGTGGGTCTTGGCTCGTAGGGCCCGAGTTTCCCCACGGATAGGCAAGAGGCATTCCCTTGTGTCTACGAGGCGGGCGGAGGTGGGAAGAAGGGGACCAAAAGCCTTCTTGTGCCGGGAGTAAAAATGCATGTACAGGCAGTACCTGGCGGGTCCCATATCTACAAGAAGTCTTGCCTTGACCCCCTGTAACTTCATTTTGTCGTAGACTGGGGGCCGGTACTTTGTAGAGGTGGCCCCCACCACCATGGGGAGGTGCAGGTGCGGTCCTATAAATCCAACGTCAGCTCGAGGGCCTCATCAGTGTCAGCATTGCATGGCTCGCAGTCAGTGTCTGGTTCCTCAATGAGGGGGGGGTTTGGGTTCGCGAGGTTTTTGTCTATTGCCGACAACTGGCGGTGCCCCAGCGGGTTGGTTCTGATTCTGCGTGCTGGCTTCAGCTGTTCACATATGTCGTGAAGTGGACAGCGGCTGCTACAGGCTGTAAACTCCCATGGATTGATGGTGATGAGGCTTGTGTTTTCTTTCTGTGGTGGCCGTTTTTTGGTGGGGCGGGCTCTTGGGGGTGCCGGGGCGGGGACGCTTCATGTTGGGGCTGGATGGGGTTGGGGTTGTACTGGAGAGGGTTTCGTTGGGAACCGGCTCACGACCCTGATGTGTTGCGAAGCAGGGCGTGCTGCGAGGCGGCGGCGGATGAGTTGAACATCGCGGTCCAAGTTTCCTGCCGAGTCGTGGATAGTGAAATGTTCTTTCACTGTGCCCGGGAGTACTCCGAGGAGGGTGTTGAATATATGCTAGTCCCGGGTATCTATTTCGGCATCCTGGTATGCGGCGGTGATGAGTCGCTGAGCTTGGATCAATGTGTTGTCCAAGTCACCATCATGCTTCAGGGCACTGAGTTGTGACATTGCAACAACTTTTCCTAATGAAGGGGTAGTAGCCTCTGATACTATTTTTTTCAAACCTGGCCCATGTGAGATTTGGGACTATTTTCGGTGCTACATTAGATACCGCCTTTCCCAGGTGAGGTAGAGTGACAGATATTTTCTGTCTGTCGTTGTCAAACCCGATGTCAAGTAATGGCTTGACCATATCTAAGTATGTAGTGATGTCGCATTTTCTGGGTCGAATTTTGGTAAGGGTACATGTGTTTTGACTGTCATTTTTCCAAATTTTCTTTCAAGTCCTTTATCCCACCGTCTGGGTCAAGAACCACCGCTATCCACCAGTATTATGCCACGTATTTGAGAGATGGTTACTCTTCCTTCCAAATACGCAGGCTATGGGTTCCTATTCAAGACCGGGTCGGCAATTCTAAGGAAAGGATTGGACACAAAAACAAGGCAGTGAACTGTTACACACATATATTACAAATATCTTCTCAGAGACAAATACCACATCAATAGATACACTAGATTCTGGGTTGGCTGAATTGAATTTTGTCTCTATACCAGCTCAGGGAAAGTATGGTAATATACACCCAGCAGTTACAGCACTTAGATTACACTCACAATTCTGGACACAGGAATACACTTGCTATAATTTCCTAAACTCGTATAGCATTGGACGGCACTGATGCAAAGATACAATTACGTTAACACCTGGTGTCGATAGACAGATAGACACTCACATGGCCGGAAGTCTATCTCGAATGGAGCCTTCCGCACTACGATACTTTGTGAGGGGGGGACTTCAGTATTCTAGCGAGACACTCGGAGGTGGTGAGACATATCACAACTATCGTGCCTGTACACTGGGGTGGGGGGGGGGGAAATTTCTTTAATAAACAAGGGGGTGGCACAATTGGTATATAATTTCTTCTGCTGGTCATTGTGGGTGTTTCACTCGCATGCCTGTGCATCAGGAAGGGAGAAGTTTTAATAAGCAAGGGGATGGCACGATTGATACAATATAATTGTTCTGTTAGTCACTGTGGTGTTTCATTCACTGGGGGGGGGGGCACAGGACTTCACTCAGGATATACACAAGACCAGAATCACTAGTGGGCTCGTCCAATCTTATACTCTGGGCTCCTGGTCACTTTACCACAAGAATACACTATACAGAATCACTCGCGTTGTACAAACTACAGTATACATAGATCTGGGTCTAGAAGGCACACACTGGTAAAAAGTCCATCTGTTTTGCTATCACTGGCCTCTGTCCGGAGGACAGGCAGAGTGACACGCCCTGGGTGGGGCCCCATACGTAGTCGTGGGGCTAAGGGCTCGGCCCGAAGAGAGCCAGGAGACAGGCCCAATGTCGAGTCTGAGAGAGACTTGGAGAGGTCCCACCAGCAGGTAAGTCATACCCTTGTGTTCGGGGCAACTCCCGGGGTGGCTGAGGACCCAGGATACTGGAACCCGGGGTGGCTGGACTGCTGCAATGGCTGGAGGGCAGCGTCGCTGTCAGGGTCATCACGCGGGAACTTCGGGCTGGGGAAGTAGTTGACAGGGCCCGACATCGGCATGTCTGCTAGGGTTCCGCCTCGGCTGTTGCTTGCACTGGTGGAGTTGCAGGGAACAAAGACCTCAGGTGAGGCCTTGCCACGGCTTGGGGGAAGGGTCCTCTCCAGTTGCAGGATCTCCTGTGGGAGAGAAGCAGACTATAGCCTGCTCTACCTCTGGCCTGATGTGGCTAGTGGCCAGGGAGTTGTAGCTCTGGTGCGGCTAATGGCCTGTACTGTGGAGTGAGGAGAACCAGTAGCAGAAGGACGGACGATGGCTGATCCTGCCTCGTACCCAGCACGGCTTGTGGCCGATTCTGTTGCGCTACTCTGGGGGGAACGACTACAGGAGTCGGACGACTGGTGGCCTGTCCTACCTGACCAACACGCGTCTGTGCCACGGCCCTGCAGTGGGGATGCAACTTGGGGACGGACTGTGGCCGGTTCTGCACCTTGCCCGGTATGACTGGCCAATACCGCGGTGTTGCATGGAGTTGCAATTGCAAACTCCACCCCTTACCTGGCGAGTGGATTTTCGGCCGGAGACTAGGTGCCGGTGACTGCTACCTTCCCGGAACATCGGCTGGGAGTAAGAGGGGCGTCGGGGAGGGAAACAGGTACCCCATTCCTGTTCCAAGCCGCTCGGTGTCCACGGCGGACCCCCGGTAGTCCTTGGGGAGTTGAGGGTGTTGGTGTCGTCTGCACCGGCCATGTATATTACCAACAGTTTACAACTGACACAACATGAATACACACTTCACAGGAAAATAGTTACAACACACAGAGATAGACAGAACTAGGGGACTTGGCAGGAGAGTGCTGGGGCTGGTTGGCGGCCTGAGTCAGGATGCCCCGGGTCGCCAAGACTTCTGGTGGCTGACTGGAGGCCGACCCGGAAAGTCTCGTCCAGGAGTTATCAGAGGGCCATGCAGGAGAGGGTGGACCCTTCCACAGGAGTACAGGCGGGAGTAGAGGGGGCATCGGTTTAGGGGCTGGGCCCGAACAGGACCAGGAGGCGTGTTTCCCTACACTTCCTCCGGGGGTGTCACTCGGGGCTGGAAAGGTCTCGTCCCGGGGTCCTAGGGACGTCTTGACTGATCCCAGGACTACGGTCTCGTCGCTGGGCCTCCGTCAGGTCTGGGCTGTGGCAGCTTGGGGCGACAGAGTTCGATAGGGGCTGGGATCGCCAGGGGTCGAGGGAGAGGGCTAGGACTCCCGATACCAAGGGTCCTTGCCAGGCCTTCTCCAGCTGCTGGTCGAGGGCGAGGACGTCTCTGTGCGGAGAGTGTGAGGGCTCTTTCTTGTGCCCGTTCTTTTAGTGGAGCAGCCGAGTGGCCATCTCCTAGGTGCGGCGAGGTGGCTGTCACTTTCCCTCCTTTTATGGAGTTAGAGCAAGGGCAGCTAGTGGCCGACTCCTCCTCGTGTGTGGCTAGGTGGCCATCACCTGGTGTGAATGAGTGCAGCAAGGTGGCCGTCACTATACCTCCCTTTATGGAGTTAGAGCAAGGGCGGCTCGGAGCCGTGTCCTCCCCACGTGCGGCTAGGTGGCTGTCACCCAGTGTGTGTACGTGCGGCAAGGTGGCCATCACTCTACCTCCTTTTATGGAGTTATAGCGAGGGCGGCTGTTGGCCGTCTCCTCCCCGTGTGTGGATAGGTGGCCATCACCCAGTGTGTGTATGTGCGGCAAGGTGGCCATCACCCGGTGTGTGTATGTGCGGCAAGGTGGCCATCACCCGGTGTGTGTGTGTGCGGCAAGGTGGCCATCACTCTACCTCCTTTGTTGGAGTTATAGCGAGGGTGGCTGTTGGCCGTCTCCTCCGTGTGTGTACGTGCGGCAAGGTGGCTGTCACTCTACCTCCTTTTATGGAGTTATAATGAGGGCGGCAGTTGGCCGTCTCCTCCCCGTGTGTGGCTAGGTGGCTGTCACCTGGTGTGAGTACGTGCAGCAAGGTGACCGTCACTCTTCCTCCTTTTATGGAGTTATAGCGTGGGCGGCGAGGTGGCCGTCTCCTCCCCATATGCGGCAAGGTGGCTGTCACCCGGTATGGCTGAGGGAGGGAAGCAGCAGGTGGGTAGCTAGTGACCAAATCCGGAATGCTGTCTGGGGCTGTAGGAGTGGCCCCACCCTGAACCTGGCAATGGCTGGTACAGCGGAGGTGTAATGCACTGTTACTGCTACCTGCAC
>JAGKTI010029434.1:0-12663 GCA_018397915.1 Birgus latro | reverse complement strand
TAGAAAAGAGACCAGCTCTCTCCCACCCACCACACCATTCGGTTCAACGGGCAGGAAAGAGATGGAAAAAAAAGTACTAAGCTTCTTAGAAAGAACAAGCATGAAAGCTTAATGGGAGAGGCAGAAGAGGAGCACTGCACTGAGTAATGTCTGTTGCACAGTATCAGTTCAGTCTGGAGATAAACAACACTACGTTAGTTACAGCCTATAGTCTCAAAATATTTGTCCAGCAGACTATTAAACATTGTTGCTAGTAGCCTATTCCATTGTTCCACTACACAAATATTAAAGCAGTTTTTCTTATATTAGTGTTGTATTTATTGTTTCTGAGTTTCATTCCATTATATCTATTCACGGTATCATTCTGTATTTCGAACAAATTATCATATCTACCATCATCAGTTTTTACAAGAATTTTAAATATTTGTTTTAGATCTCCTCTGAGTAGTCGCTTCTTCAGAGAAAACATTTTTATTTTTTAGTTGTTCTATCGTCAGTTTTTAAAAGAAATTTAAATATTTGTTTTAGATCTCCTCTGAGTAGTCGCTTCTTCAGAGAAAACATTTTTATTTTTTAGTTGCTCTATTCGGGTAAATTTCGCAGCGACGGAATCATTTTGTGGCTCTGCGTTGCGTTCTCCTAAGCCAATCTTTGTCCATAATAAGATTCGGGGACCATTCATGCACGCAGTATTCTCGGTGTGGCCTAACTAATTACGTATAAAGTGTAGACATTATATCGACCGCTTTATGATCAAAGTTCCCTGCGGTTCAGCCGAGCATTTTGTTAGCCTTTTTTCTGGCTGATGCATATTGTTTTGAGTTTTTGAGGTCGATGCTCTTAATAACACCTAAATCCTTCTCGTCCTTCACTTCCGTCGGTGGGGTTTCGAACATAAGGTATTCATATCTAATGTCACCAAAGCGCATTACCTAACGTTTACCTGCATTATATTTCAACAATTTTTCATTCCAGTTCATTAACTTATCCAGGTCGTTTTGTACATAGTCAGAGTCCGCTTTTGTAATTACTAGCCTGCAATTTTGGTGTCATCTGAAAATATTGCTAGCTTTGAAGCGAGTCCATTTTCTAGATCAGTGGTATGAACAGTGAAAAGAACTGCTCCTACAATTGACCCTTGAGGAGCTCCTGTTTTTACCTCTAGCCAGTCTGATGAATCGCCATTTATCACTATACGCTGCTTGCGATTCGTTAGCATATCACCATTCATAAGCATAATTTGTTAGAAAGGCCGTGGGGTTTTAGTTTTTTTTAGTAGTCTTAGACGCATTCTAGAAATCTAGGTAGATGGTATTTATCGGTCCAAAAAGAAGAAGAAGATGAAGAAGGCTAAGAGGAGAAAGAACAGGAAGAGGAGGAGGAATACAAAGGAATACCAAGGAAAGGAAGCAGCAACAGACCTTATAGTCCTTTCGAGGCTGCTTATTACAGAGTAGACTATGACTACGAAATCTAATTTTACATGCTGAAGGAAAGGCTAGCAAAGCAAGAAGGGTTCCCCGCCTCCAAACCCTCCAGTTAAAACTGGCAGGAAAAAGTGAGAAGGACCACCATGCAGCATGGAAAAACTGACATGGAAATTTCATAACAAAGACCGAAAAGGGAAAGTTACGTTCTATAATACTTTATAAGTTATCAGTTTGAGTAACCTGAAAAAGAAAGTAATAAAGTAAAATGAATAATCAAATAAATAAATAAGATATGACATAATGTACGGGTACTTTGAGTTAACGGGGCGTCTGTAGACACAGTGCAAAAAACGCACAGTGTGGGTGTTCAGGGGTGGTGCAGCAGCCTTGCCTGGCGCTTTTAAGGTAGGCAGCAGTCAATCAGGCCCCAGCTCCGTTCATTCCACTGAGAAAGGAATTTTCCCATTCCGGACAAGTACACAAGTTACCTCCTGAAACAGTGAACCCTGGTGCATTAAAAAAAAAANGTGCAGCAGCCTTGCCAGTCGCTTTTAAGGTAGGCAGCAGTCAATCAGACCCCAGCTCCGTTCATTCCACTGAGAAAGGAATTTTCCCATTCCGGACAAGTACACAAGTTACCTCCTGAAACAGTGAACCCTGGTGCATTAAAAAAAAAAAATCCCGATGGTGGTCTCTGCACTTACAGGGACCCTCAGTGATCCAGAGCCCATCACAGGTCGAAAGTAAAAATAGTGGCCGTTAACTCAGGGCTAACTGTGTAGATTCTAGTCTGTGCTTATACTATATTATTTGCATTTAATCAACTGATAAATATATTATGACGTGACGCGTCGCTATGTACGGGTACGTTTAGTTTACGGGATGTCTCGTAGACAGGAAGGGAATGCACTTACACGTAGCTAGTAAGTGTAAGGAGGAGGAGGAGGAGGAGGAAGCGTGGGACGAGGGGGAGGAGGAGGAGGAGGAAAAAGAGGAGGAAGAAGAAGAAGAGGGCTAGGAGAAGGAACAGGAGGGGGAGAGGAGGAGAATATGATGATGATGAGGAGGAGGAGGAGAATATGAGGAGGAAGGAGGAGGAGGAGAGAAAGTGGTAGGAGACGAGGGCCAGGGTGGTGCTGCTGCGTGAGAGGTATACGTACCCGGTGGCTGTGGGAGCAGGGTACACATAATGACATCAGTTACAAAATTTAAGACAACATAGTGCCAGAAAAAGACGATCGAGTATTGGCTATGAAAAAAGATTATTAATATTTTTCCTACTCTTCAGTCCTCTTCAGTCCTCTAATGCGCATCAGCTGAAGAACTTCAATTTTGTTTTATTTTGGCGAATCCACACGATTTATTTAGCTTAGAACAGATTTCATAGAGCTGGAGATAAAACATATTTACTTTTCCTCTGCAGCGGCGAAGGCTTGTTTTCCACACCCACAAGGGAAGCGATTTCTACTGCGTATTCCTAATGTCTCATTCCCTCATTCACAGATTGAGTTATCATACATTTAAGAAAGATGAAATCTGGCAAGCTACATCCGCAGAGGTTTAGGACTGTCATGCTTTTACCCCCATCGATATTTGCCGCACCCAAAGGGATCTTGGCCTTATGGGGGAGAGGATGCCGAAGGGTAGGGGGTATTGGTGGCGTGTATGGCGTGCGTCCTGGAATGCATCTGAAGTGCATTAGTGTGTATATGGGATGTATCTGCGGTATGCATGGGGTGTGTCAGAGGAATGTGTCCACAGAGAAGCCTGAAGATACAGCTAGTTAATTTTTTTCCTGGCAAATACAAGTGATTTTATTCAGATTATTTGAGGTGTCCTCGAATTAGAGGGTTCATATGGAAGAATGTCAAATTAACGCCACTCCATATAATATAAAGTTTCCTCCTGTTTGCAAAACCGTCATAAAAAAGCAAAGAATGTGGGTTTAGTGTCAAGAAAATCTTCGATTGCTGAAAAATAAAGATGAGATGATGATGATGAGGGGAATGAGGAGGAGACAAAGGATGAAGATGGGTATGAAGAGGAGGGAGGGAGGGAAAAGGAAGAAAGATGGGGAAAGAGAGGGAGAGAGAGATCGGAGTTAACGAAATGTGCGTGAGCGTGACGAAGAGGACACTCAAGCTAGACTCGTAATGAATCACTGGCTCCTGACCCTTTGCTGGTGATGGCTGGGTGCGGGAGAGAGAGAGACTGAGTTGCAGTCATACAGGAAAGGGAAGAAGGAAAGTCGCAGAGAGGTCTGGAGGGAAAACACAGTAGTGGAATACCAAAGAAGGAACGAAAGGAGGGGAGAGGAAATAAGAGAGAATTAATGGAGTAATAAAAGAGGAAAGAAATGGGAGGAGGGATATTCAGAGAGGTTTAGAAGCAGGAGGGGAAAAACAGAAATCAGGCAGTGAATAGAGAAGATGAAGAGATGAACGAAAGGAAGGGAAAGCAGCAAGGAAAGGATTAACTGGGGAAGGAAAGAGTTGGAGAGAGGAAAATAAAATTGGAGGGCGTATGTAGGAAAGGAGGATGGAAGAGGACAAACAGCGTGGTAACAGAAGGGGGGGGGGACAAGGAGAATGCATAAATGATAAAAGAATGAGGAAATGAGAGAGGGTAGGAAGAGAAAGGATTAGAGGAAAAGTAGTGGAGTGATTTGACTGGAAAGGATGAGCGCCAGAGAAAGTGGAAAGTTTTATTGTGGGGATAAACAAATGTGGAGAGACAACAGTAGTAAGAAAAAGGAATGTCTGAGGCAGTGTTGGAGGAAGAAAAGAAAAACATGAACAAGTTAAGGAGAAAAGACTAGACAAGAAGGAGAAACACTGCTATCCATTAATTAGACAAGGGGCCGAACATTTTACTTTGCCATATGACCTTGACCTTTGATCTGTTGCTCTCAACATCGAATTTCTTCATTCTGGCCAGAACCTTAACACTTCTACCACGTCTCCACTAAATCGTATAAGAAATGCTTGAGTTGACCTTTCCCCGTGACTATCACATGTAACCTTTCTCTGTACCTTTGAACTTTGACTTGTCATTATTATTAATCAAACTCCTTTATTCTTTTCTAACCCTGGACTTGCCAATTGTCCTTTAATTTAGAAAATATAGGTCAGTCTCATGGTTGAATCTAAGTCTTTCCACAGAGCTAGATCCAGCCCAGAAAATAAATGTCCTGGTTACTTTGATCAAACACAGACACAAGCGTCGAAGTTTTACCTTGTCCAGTAACCTTGAACTTTGACTGATTGCTTTCAAAACTTAATCCCCACCACCACTACAGCCAACACCATCACAGCTACCATCACCAACACCACCACAGCTACCACCATCACATCTAACCACCACATCCACCATCACCACACCCGACCACCACCACCATCACATCTAACCACCACCACCACCATCACATCTAACCACCACCACCACCACCATCACATCTAACCACCACAACCATCATTACCATAGGTTCCATTGTACCCACACAACTACCACCATACCCACCACAGCTACCATCACCACCACCACCACAGGTTACACCATTTTCTACGGAATAAAATCGTCCGCTCATAGCATCAATGACGTAACAGACATTGGAGTGTGGATGTCCAGCCCCTCGCCCCCTCTACAAAGACATATGAAAGCTCCACGAAAATGTCCCACCACCTCTTCGTGCGGGAACTGTATCGCCAGTGGGACTGTTCAGCGCTTGGTCAAATGAGAGCCTTTTCTGGGACGTGCTTCACATTTATCAAAACTAATATGTACCTTCCGCGTTGAGAAGCGAGCAGAGTGGTAATGTTTTCAGCTGTGAGGCTGGCTGGCTGGCTTTGTTTGTGTGAGGGTAAGAAGGATTTGAACGGTCAAGGTCGCCAAAATGGCTGCCAAAGTTCAACTACTAATTGACTTTTGGTGACCTTTGACCTCGACCCCGAGTGCCCATTTTCTAACTCGACCAAGATTTTGGCCATATATTGATACTCTGAAAGTTTCACGTTGATAGCTCATGCCATTTATGAGATATGTTGTTTACACACACAAAGACAGCCACCCTGCCTCACAGCTGGAAACATTACCACTCCTCTCGCTTCGCAGCGCGGGGGGTAATAAGCTATGCATACTAGATTTGGCAAGATCCCCCAGAGGCTGCCCAACCACACTGAGGGCGGCTTCAGGGATCTTTCCCTGCCTAAAATCTGGCCCAAGTAAGGACACCACCAAAATACTTACCGGTATTTTAAGTTCTGACATAAAAGCAATTTATGACTGTGAATAATACTTCAGTAGGACCCCAGCCGGGCAGCAAGTGTGCAAAATTTTCGTGTCCTTAGGTTAAAAACCTCATTTGTGCCCAACGGCTTTGGCCTGGACCCCATGGGAGTGGATTTCTGGGGTCCCATCCTGCCACGGGCCAAGTGAATATCTACCCCTGTGGAGGATTTCGTGTTACATGGTAAAATAATAACACTTATAATTATAATAATAATGATAATGATAATAATAATAAAAATAATAATGGTAACAATAATAATAATAGCTTCGTGTCTCAACGTAAAAGAATGATAATAATAAGAATCATCACCATCATCCGGACATCCTTTCCCACCATAGGGCAGGGTGAGGAGTAGCAACGTCCAGACAGCACAATTTTGCCCAGACCAATGGGCCACACTTCCATTCGCTCACCACTCAAGCCCCCGGAATCCTGGCTCTATCTGATACACCAGAAACATTCACCACATTCTGTAGCTTCACATAAATGAATCCGATAGAGTCAATTCGGACACTGTCACTCAAGCCTCTGTTTCTTATCAAGGCCTTTATTGCACCAGCTACTTTCCTTTCTTGTGTCAATCTAATTTCAACTTCTTTTGCACGTTTTCCTCTGTTTTCTATTACTGTACCCAGGTATTTAAACTCTCTCACCAACTCCGGTATCTCTCCATTCACTGTAATATCATACTGGGAACCACTATCTCTCCCAGTAACGATCACTTAACTCTCTTCTAAATAATTTTACTCTCAAGGCACGACACTCATAGACATCAGCAAAACTCTGCACTAATCTACTAAGTTCGTGTCCGGTGTTTACAAACAGTACTGCATCATCAGTCTACCTATCTATATATTGCCGGACGCCGTAATCCCGTACGGAGTGGCCACAAACAAATCGCCTCCATGCCACCTGTCCCCCGCCATTTCATTGCCTTGCCCCCCCCCTCACCATCCCTCTCTCATATACCTCTCCACTCCATCCCTCCATCTCATCCTTGGCCTCCCCCTCCCTCTCCCCTCTCCACCTCATTCACATACACCCTCCTGGTCAGTCTCTCGCTCTCCATCCTCTCCACATGGCCCAAACACTTCAGTGTATTTCTCCTAACGCTTCCTATCACATCCACATCCACACCACAACGCTCCTTCACTTTTTCATTTGTCAGTCTGTCTCTCCATGTAACTCCAAATGCTCCTTTCAGATAACTCATTTCCACTGCTCTCACTCTTGACTTCTGTCCCTCAAACAAGGTCCAAGCTTCACTTCCATACGTTAGAGTTGGTATCACAATACTGTCATGTAGTAGCTTTTTTCACTTCCATGCTCACTTCCCTGTTTCTTATCACTGCTTTCAAGGAACCAGCAACCTTTCTTCCTTGCTGTGCTCTTTTAAGCACTTCACCCTCTAAACTTCCATCCTTACTCATCACACTACTCAAGTACTTAAACGCACTCACATTTTCCATTTCTTCCTCATCCAACCTCACAGGACATTCACTGACTTCACTTTTCTCAAAGACCATTACTTTACTTTTCCCTACATTCACCTTTAGATTCCGTTTCTTACACACTGCCCCAGACTCATCTACCAAGCCTTGCAGCTCCCCTTCTCTCCACTTAACAATACAATATCATTCTCTATGTTTAACAATTCCTTATAGTGGTCTTTCCATCTGCTCACTTTTTCTCCCTTCTCCACTAGTAATCTACCATTTTTATCTTTCACTCCCCAGCTAACTTCCTTGGCACCCTGTCTAACTCTCTTTACCTCTTTCCAGAATATTTTCTTACATTTTCTTAAATATTCATCAGCATACAACAAATTTGAGATATTCCATCCATCATCATTCATTACCAACGCCATCCCCCTCTCTATTACTCGTGTTTTTACTTCTCTCATCATCCCATCCATATATATATTGAACAACCATGGAGATATCACACAACACTGTCGAACGTCCACACTGATCGTGAACAATTCACTTAGATGCCCATTTACCCTGTGCTTGACTACCATTATAAAAACTTGACGGCACTTAGCAGCTTACCATCTACACTGTACATGCGCAAAACCATCCAAAATCCTTCTCCGTCTACTGTACTTTGTCAAATGCTTTTTTCCAGATCCATAAATGCCATAAACACCTGATAGTCTTTCTCACAAGCCTCCTCCACAATCTGTCTAATTGCAAATATCTGATCCACACATCCTCTGCCACTCCTAAAGCCACCCTGTTCATCACTCACCAGGACTTCTGATATCTCTCTCACTCTCTCTGTAATAATTCTTCCATATGCCTAATAATAATAACAATAATAATAATAATAATAATAATAACTAGAACTCTGTAACTGTCCTGTGGGCAGTCATAAATCTCCACTTACTGTTTCTTTCATTGGCTTTGTCCGCATTATGGAGATTTGGATTTTTTCTATCGACAATAACCCATACCAGGACACATAACCTGGGCAATTCAGGTTTTTTGCACATGCCCCGTTGAAATTTCCAGTAAACACGACCAACTTATCTCGTTCACTACATAATATTGATTTGACACTTTCTGACATGCCCTTCCACTGCACATAAAGGATTTGGACTCTTTTTTCTATCAACAATGGCCCATGCCAGGACACATAACCTGGGTCCTTCAGATTCCTTGCACAGTCTCCAGTTCTCCTGGAATCGTTGCAAGACTCTGAGGCTGGAATTATAATAATAATACTAGCAAAAACAACAGTCCACATATATGATAGGTGGCGTCTAACTCGAACTCTGTAACTGTCCTATGGGCAGTCACTAGTCTCCACATATTGTTTCTTACAGTGACCTTGACCCCATTGGGGAGATTTGGAATTTTTATTCTATCAGCAATGGTCCATGCAAGGACGCATAACCTGGGCCCTTCAGATTCCTTGCACAGTCTTTGGTTCTCCTAGAATCATAGCCAGACTTTGAGGCCGGAATAATAGTAATAATAATAATAATACCTGCGAAAACAATAGTCTCCACCAGTAGGTGAAGACTAATAATTAAAAGAAATAAACTCCTAGGAATCGGTCCGCCAAGTTTCGTCTACTGTCCTCCAGACAGTCACTAGTCTCTGCTATTGTTTCTTACAATGACCTTGACCCCACTGGGGAGAATTGGATTTTTTATCCATTAGCAATGGCCCACTGCAGGACAAATAACCTAGGCTCTTCAGATTCTTTGTACGATCTCTGGTTCTCCTGGAATCTTTGCAAGACTCTGAGGCGGGAATAAAAATAATACCAGTGAAAACTTTAGTCTCCACCAATGTAGTTGGTGGAGACTAATATATCTTTCCCCAGGCCCCCTAGAGCTCCCCCTCCAGTGGAGGGTGACCTTTGGGGTCCCTCCCTACCTATATCCTGGCCTGGGATGAAGTCTACCTACGTTCAGGATTTCGCTTTTCTAACACTTAACACACAAGGCCCAGAACCCATACCAAAAAAAAGAGACTAACTTTGTAAAGAACAGAGTGATTGTGTTACAGACAAGCCCTATTTGTGGCCCCTGTGTGGGTAGGGCAAAGAAGAGGAACTGAAAGATTACCAACATTCACAATACAATGCAAGATGATCACTACTCATCCATAGTACGAGTATACTGGTATATTTCTGTACAAATTACTATGACAATTAATGAACATTAAAGAACATAGGATCTGCAGATTTGTGTGATTGTACAGTACGATGTTTTCCCCCCTACATTCACGTAAAAAGACTAATATTTAAAAAAAAAATGTTTTTTTTTTTTGACCCAAGGATGAAATGGGGAATGTTCAACACCAATTAGTGAATAAATAGAGGAATGGTTGGAAAAAGCAGTAAATCAAAAGCCTGACGTGACGATACAAAGAGGATAAATGGGCGGCTGAAAGTTGCTCAAAAGCAATTCGAGATTCTGTGTCAGAGCAAAAGAGGTGAAAGAGCGAAGTTACGTTGTGTCAGAAAGTGAGAGACTGTGTGAAATCTGAAGTAGAGCAACAGCAGAATTATCACCGTGCATTTTCCAACAGTGCCTTGAACTAATCCCACCGTCTACCAAAAGTTACGTGAGTATATTGTGAAATTCTCTCGAACCAGCCTCAAAAGAACACCAACTATGTTTAAATTTCACAGTGACGTAAATAGTTCAAGTCAGAGAATTATACGCACACATTACCAACTTTTATATACGTGGTATATTCTTTCAATAACAACCACCTTGAAAACAAGCACATGTTCATGTATTTTGCTGTGATTGACCGTAAATAGCAAAAAGTTATTACAATTAACATTCTTTGGTTTTATGATACAGACCTCTTCACAAAGAACAGTCAGAAATTGGCAGTACAGCAGGTTCAAGCTGTGTTCTCTCAGGCCTGGGAGATTTTGTAACATCGTATCCTCAGCTGGTTACATTGCATATTACACCCTATATCCAGATGTATTTTTACTGATGAAAGTCATGTCGATATCGAGGACTGATCATGGTTCTGCAAGTGAAAAGCTTAAATTTCCTTTATCGCTAAAATCATTATTCTAAAAGTACCTGAACCTGAAGATGGCCATTTCTACCATTAATGCAAAAACTGATGATTTTCAACCAGTTGAAGCGTGATAAACTATAAGACCCGTTCACATAAAAATATTACCTTTTGATGTTTCTTACTTATATGAGTTAAAATGTCTTTCGTTCAGTGAACCAAAACAACTGTGGTAATCTTTAATAATGTATACTACATTATATTTTTTTGTGGAAAGGTTTTGATTAATGCATCTACTCTTACAAATTCAGTTGTTCTTTTGTTAATTATCAAGGTATCACACAACCATAAGCTTTGAAACTGCACCAAAATCATTTAAACAAAATAGGAAATAACCATGAAATTCCCATTCATGTAACAGTAATTAACACAAAAACACATTGAGTGAACATCTGCCAGTCAGAGGGTAATTGAATCCCTGCAGGCATCTGTGGGTGAGAGGTTTGGAAACAGATGGTGAGAAAAATAACTGAAATAAATACTATCGAGTAATTTGTGTTCTGGGACTTGTGTATGAGTTTCAGCGCAAATAACTGCTTTCAAGAGTCATTTTTTTTTAATAAGGAAAACTTTCATGACGGTACTAAATGTCTTCTAAGTTATTCTCAGCTCGTTGACAGTGGTGAAGGATACATATGAACCGTTTCATTACAGATTTATAATAAACAAAAAGGAATAATCAGAGAGCGCAACATCAGTGCCCACCAACTGGTCTTAGAGACAAATATTTGACTTAGCCCAGTGACTTTGACCTTCAACTGATTATTCTCAAAATCATATTCCTTCATTCTGTCCTAGCCCTTAATATTTCCACTATGACTGCTTCAAAGCAAATCAAACTGCCTGATACGGTTTTGTCTAGTAAGCATGCAATTTGACCTTTCCATTAACCCTGACCTTTAACTGTTAGTCCTCGACATGGAAAGACTTTTCCTGTTCTAACCAGATCACTTCCACAAAGTTTAGTCTAATGTGTATCGAGTATAAACTGTTTAATTTGACCATCCTGTGATCTTGACCTTTGACCTGTTATTCCCAAGCACAAAAAGTCAGCCCCTTGGATGATCCGTGACACATCCATCAAGTTTGTTCAAAACCAGATGAACACTGATTTAGCCATTTTGTTCACACACAGACACACAAGTCGAACTTTGACCGTGTTCTGTGACCTCAGCTTCTGACTGACTGCTCTCAGTCAAAATATCTTCGTTTTTGCCACTCCTCTAACCCGTCCACCAAGTTTGTTTCAAATAAGATCATATCAGTTTGAAATGATCTTGGTCTATGACTCTGAGATTTGACCTTTGACTGTGACTCGGATGTTTAACTGATTGTTCTCAAACTTGCATCACGTAATTTTTCCCTTACCGGCAGCCCTCCACCAAGCTTGGTACAAGTTGAATAAAAGATTTTTTAAATGATTTTGCTAGGTCCTAGTTTTGACCTAATTTTTTACCTTGATCGACCAACTGTTCTAAAGAAGAATTAGTGTAATCATTAATTGTCCCTCAACTCTTCCTGCAAGTTCAGGTATAATCAAACCAAAATTCTCAGGAACGAGTATTTTGTTGACAGCCAGCAAGCCAGACAGAAAGATGCGCGCGCACACACACACACACACACACACACACACACACACACACACACACACACACACACACACACACACACACACACAAACGCTAACCAAAATATAACATCCACTCTTGCTTTGCGAGAGCGGGCGTAAAGATAAAATGTATTTTTCCCACCATGAAAGCGGACCTGAATATCACATAGGTAAATCTCAAGATGAGACATGGAAAGTATTTCGATAAAGAAGAGATGTTATTTATTCTGCTAAGTCAAGAACATTACGGATGAAATAAGTTTCACAGAGAAACATCGTTAATTGCCAATATTTGTTAAAGAACGTTGTAGCGGTAACTGTAGTGCATGATTCTAAAATCCCCCGCTACATTAATCCATCCATAGCACAGTTATCCTTCTTTCCTGAGTTGAAGAGGTAATGACCAGGCAGCAAAGCGAAGGTTTATGGTACTGAAACTATTAATATCATTTCTGATTCCATCTGTACTACNATCCATCCATAGCACAGTTATCCTTCTTTCCTGAGTTGAAGAGGTAATGACCAGGCAGCAAAGCGAAGGTTTATGGTACTGAAGCTATTAATATCATTTCTGATTCCATCTGTACTACATGTCTTTTTTTTTTTTTTTTTACCACACTGAAAGCAAAAGGAGCACTCAGAGTGCACAAAGGCCTCGCTCACCACCTAGTCTAAGTCCCATACGTTCCACTTTGTCCTGAGAATTTAACTTTTCACTGATCATACTCAAAATCGGATTTCTTCATTCTTAGCTAACCCATAACCCGTTCACTGACACTGGTT